>JAVQJG010219437.1:0-11370 GCA_036024015.1 Craterocephalus amniculus
CCCCCCCCCCCCCCCCCCCCCCCCCCCCCCCCCCCCCCCCCCCCCCCCCCCCCCCCCCCCCCCCCCCCCCCCCCCCCCCCCCCCCCCCCCCCCCCCCCCCCTTGGCCTTGTCCCAGGACGCTTAGGCTGGATGGGTTATGTGACTTTGTCTTTGTTGGAGTTTTTTTAAGAACTGGTTTCCTCTCCCGTCAGCTGAGGGATTCAACCATGGGATCTGAAAATGCTGTGATGCAACAGTAAGCCTTTATTTACTGTGTGAGAAACCCAGCGATGGAGGCGGAGAGCAAGAATACTGGAGCCTGTTCAGCATCTGAGAGGAGGAGAAGGGCCGACTCAAGATCAGTTTGGATTTTTAATGGACCATCAAAGTCTTCAGGGACAGATTATCCAACACTTTGATTCTTTACATCTTCTATCCTTTAACATAACCTTGCAACTCTTAGAACATCTCTTGATTTTCATCATGAGGTCAACCCTTCAAGGCATGGAGCTCTTTTGAAATAAATGTGATAAGCTGATTAGTTCAGCTTGAGTTTTGTGGTGTTACTGTATCTGATTTGCTCCCACAGCCCCGTTTTAAATCCTTCATCACACTCAGGTTTAGCCAGGAAACATGAAAAATGTTGCATCAGCTCAGGAAAGCGAGTGTCTTGCCCTGTACTTTAAGGTCAAACTTGTTTTTGTCAGCAAGTCATGCCACGCCAAATCCCTCCCTGTGCAAGGGCTAAGTTAGGTAAGATCTCATTAAAACCCAATAATTAGGCACGACATGGTTGTCTCTGCTTGAACCTGAAAAGAAAGAACTCACTGATTTATGACTTTGATGGGCTAGCTTAACTAGCTAGCCAAGTGGCTTTATATCTCAAAATGCGGAGGTGAAATTGCAAAGCGGTGAATGTGGAACGTGAAATTAGATTCCCTTAAAACACATTTATGTAACTATAATTATCTGATTCCACAGTGCGCAGGCTGCACCATTCAACTGGGACCGTGCAGAGATGCGCCATATAACAGCCAAGTTTCTCACCGACTTCCCTGCACACATTATTCATCAATGAAAAGTTACAGGACAGGTTGATTAGACCTCCTCGCATCTCCGCAGATTAAAAAGAGAGTCAGCTAAATGAGGATGACTGATCAGTTAGCTCCCCTGCCAGCTGAATTGGTTGATGATGAGCTCACACAATTAGTAGGGGGGTCACTCAAAAAAACCATGCATGACCTGCTAATTTAATCCTATGCCTGTGACAAGTAGTTTCCTCTCAGTATGAACCTAATAATTAACATTCTTATCAGCGCAGCAGAGGACATGGAACAGATAATCTGGTTGCAAACTGGCAGCTCTGAATGAGGCATGCATAAAGCCTGCTAGGGAGATGATCAGAAACTACAAAGGGAAGATTTACATCATGTTTGAAGAAGGATGGAGTGCATATGCGTGCCATATAAATCTAGATGAGAGATCCACAATCATGGGAAAGGCTGGGATGAAGGAGGAGAGAGGCAGAGAGAGGAGAAAACGTTTATGATTGTGTTTGGAAATCCTTACATTTCAATTTGCACAAAGGTCAGCAAAACAAAAGGTTAAGGACTGTAAATAAATAAATAAAAAATGCCAATACCTGTCACCTCACTTCCTCTACTGACCAGAGGTCGCTGTCTTTTTTTTATTCGGTTCCCACACAAACGACCACAACTTGTAACAGCCTGTGGTTTGCATCTTTGCGTCTGCTGATCAATGAAAATTGATCAGTGAAAAAGTAATCAACTGGTTCGGTAAGGCTGGAGCCATAGATTAGCTAAGATGCTGTTCCATTATTCGTGTTGAAGACTGCCGTTTGTTGTGAAATGAAATCTATGAAGCTTCTTAATGGAACAGATAATAGATCTATAGTTCGAACTTTTGCTGTAATAAATAAAGCAGTCTCTGTTTAGCATTTTATCACCAAATATTCCGAAATGTGTCTGGTAAACTGAAAAAAAGAATCTTTACAGTGGAATTTAGGAGTAAATGATTTAACAGCTTAACAGTTACAAGATGAGTGAGCTCACAGTCCCAATACAAGACAGTCATGATTTTAAAAATACTATTGAGTCTGCAGACTGCAGTCCTCTTGCGACTTATCCAACAGGCTGTCTTTCATCATCACACACTGATTAAAGCACACGCCAGCAGTGACCTGCCGCCCAATCTTACAATAATATGAAGTAACTTGATCAGCATCAACCCTTAAAAGAATGCAAACCTTTAAAAATAACACGCGACAGCCAAGTTTTCTGCACAATAGACACTGAAAAGACAAATTACTGCGTCACAAAATATGCTGTGGGAGCAACATAATATGACAAGTTTCAGCTGCATGAAAGCATAACTGGTGACATTGTAGCTGCCTGTTGATATTACTGTTGTATTTGTATTTGTGTAAGTAAACATCTTCAAACCATTCACTCATCCTCATTTGAACTTAAGAATCTCACATGGAGTATGTCTGAGTTTATGAACTGTAGGTTTGTACCTTAAAGCTTGTTTTTTCATTTGATAAAAGAACATCATTAATATGACAACATGGGCCAAAAACATGGCTCACAGTCTCTCATCCTACAGTAAAGTCATTTAAATCATCTTAATGGTTTTACGATTACAAATGCTTTCATGCATACTGGTATTCATCATGAGCTTTGATGCATTCGCTGCATATGGGTAGTTATGCCTGAGTGGCCCCCATTACTCTTTCATGTACTCACCTATAGATGCAGTACGTGGGACAGGACATACCTACTATAGCTAGAATCCCTCATCCATGTGACCGGATAGCCAACCATGGGTCCATGTTTTTGACAGAGACGGCAGGATGCATGTGGGTGTGTGTGTGTGTGTGTGTGTGTGTGTCTGTGTGCTTGTTTTTTAGGAGTGCATGCACATGTGCATGAAGGGCATAGAGGACACAGCAGTCTCCCAAAGGAGGGATTTATTTGAAAAGAGCCTCCCATGAGTTAGCTTGATCTTGCCCCTTCATTCTTCGAAGGGGGTTGTGTGTGCGTGCCTATGTGTGTGTATGCTCCGTGGAGGGGATTTGCAGATCTTTCAAACAGCTGCCCCCTGTGGACAGGATTGCAACCCCACCAAAGGCTCATAACGCTAATCTGACTGACAGCTTGGCCCGGTCAAGAAACAGCCCACTAGCAAGGTCCAAACACCTGCCTGCTGAAGACTCTTATCTTTCATGAGATGATGGAGGAGAATCTGCTCTCTCCACGCTGCGGCCATGCAAATGTTGAACTGCTTGTCACATTCGCCGCCTCTTGTTGTCAGCCAGCCCAGCACTGTGAGACCCTACGCTTCTTCAGCCTCAGCAGGATGAGGCAGGCTGACAGACTGTCACAGGTATTAACTAAAAGACACTGGAATGACACCATGATCGTGGATGCCTTAGTTTAAAAAAAACAAAAAAAAACTCCATTGTACCTGTTGTTTCACTTCCAGCTTCATCTGACAGAGAGCAGTCTGTGATGTTCTCCTGTTTTTCTATATCGAAACTGATAAGGCAAAACTGCAAGAAACTCCTGCCACGTCAGTAAAACACCCCCACCAACCATCTGTCTTGTTTCTTCCTACCACAGCGGCAAAGTGTGAGCTTATTAAGCTAAGATGCACACTCATCAATCAGTGGGGATTTTCCACAATCCATCCAAAACAGCTTGAACTAAAGGACCCTCATAATTGAATATTAAACCCCCGATGAGTGGTGGGAAAAACTACTGCGATGGCGACTGGAAGCTGCAATGTTTTGCTGCTGCTGTGCCTGCAAAGACGGTGGGGTGCTGCTCAGTGTGTCTGTCACATCCTCCCAACCGGAGGTTAACCTATCACGTTGTCAATCTTGCGGATGAGGGAAGTAACCGCAGACTCGCACTCACACAGGGGTCCGCAGATGCAAGCGGTCTTGGCACGCAAATAAGCAATCACAGCACTTCCAAGAAAGCAGAGGATTTGGCCTTTTGCTCTGTTAAGTCAAGCAATAAATTTGCCTTTCAGTGTTTTTATTTTGCCCTGTGTCTTTTTAGCATTCAGAAGGAAACAAGGGAGGGATCAGTATGCAATGATACATCACAGGGATGATTAAGGAGAAACCTGTGACCTTGCAAAGCAATAAATTGAATTAAACTGTATCTCTAAAATGATAAAAGGAGACTCAAAGGAAATAGTACATTCTGGTGTGACAACATACTCAACATGATGAGAGGAGATACTTTTAAAGAGATCTAAAGCTCCTTTATGCGCTGTTGGATTTGTCCTAAAAATGTGCTTATGAACAGGGATGCAGTAGATGGAAGAGAAATTCTCCTCCCCAAATGGCTTGACCAAAGTAGCCTGTTAAAACAACTGGTTTGCTTTGTGTGTCTGTCAGTCAGTAAGATTACTCAAGAAAGAAAGAAAGAAGAAAAGACGGATTGCTGAGATATTTTTGACCAGAGGTGGAGCGTGACCCAAATTAGAAGTGATTAACTTTTCATGTCCATCTGGATTCAGATCTTGGTACAGCATTTTTAATTTCGGGACAAGTGGACGTGAACAGTTTGTAATGCTCTAGGTAAAATACAAGCAGAGCCAATGGTACAACCACGTTTAAGTTTTACCATGCTTTTTTTTTTTCTTTCAAAGCTGCAGTTAATAAAATAAAAACTGTTGGTCAGACTGGAAACAAGAAATGTGATATCTCTATGTGCTTCTCAAAAATGTGATTGTGAATAATTGAGAATATAATCAGAAGACGAGCTGATTATAAACACTGTAATTAGTCAGAGTCCAATGCCTGTGTGTTACACATTTCGGTGATAGGGTTTGAGGATGTTCTTTTACAAATTCAAAATGTATAAATCTTCAGATTTTTCTATCAATCAATAAACCAGTTAAATAATTCAAACATGGTTTTATCTTTCCAACAGAAAGCTGGAGTTTCATCATCCACCCAAAATGTAAATGTCAAAATGTCAACTCCTTGCTATTTAAGAGACTCTCTGGAAAGGCACAGCCAAGAGAAACATAATTTAAACTCAAACAAGCTTCAGCAATTGGCCCAATACAATCCCTGAAGTGAAGCATCCACATGCCATTATTAACACTGAGACTGATCTGTAAGGACACTGATAGAAAGAAGCACCCACAGAAAACAAAGAATGGCACCAATAATGTGTAAAGATCAACTGCTGTAATGAAAAGGCACACAGACGCTGAGATCAAGATATTTCCTGCTGTCAGACTGTAAAAAACCTCCAGATCAACAGTTAAATGCAGCAGTAAACTTTAAAAAAAGATGACATATTGTTATATTACTCATATTTACCCTGCTGTAATGTTGTATGTAAAGCAATGAATCGTCCCTTACGTGAAATGTGCTACACAAATAAACTTGCCTTGACTTATAAAAATGCCAGGAGAGGGATTAGCTATCCTGCAGCTATTGCACTCCTAAAGTTTTAGTTGACAATTTTTTTAAAGTAAAATTTGCACATTCATGCAGGTGTCTCTCTAAAAATTATGAACAGAGAGGGTTTACATACTTGATGTTTTTCTTTATGATCAATGCCATTAACGCCCTTCACTACCACCTCTTTGCTGCAAATCTAACAAATCTCCTCCAAGTTATTGAGCTCTCCTTTTTTTATTAGGCTTAAAACCAAGATACATTTCTAGGCAAAACTGTAATCTAGTGATGTTTTAAACTGGATTGCATTGGTGTCAGATATTCTCATGTTTCATTCTGAAGCTACACTGCAATGATGACATTATCTTATATCCCTCATTAAACCCGTTAAAGTTAAAGCTTAGACTGGGAAACCTACAGTACTAATTCACAGCAGACAATGTGTCCTCCGGATTTGCATGAACTTGCCAGGAACAAAAAGACAGCAACATTAAAAATGCATTTAAACATGGATGAACACTGCTTTTTACATTTCTCTAAAGCTCTAGGTCTTTATCTCTCCCTGACAAAACAAAACCAGCAAACAGATAAAATTGCCAGAAAAGTTTGTGTTTGCTGGGACAGTCTGTGATGTGCAAAGTCATACAGGTACACTACTATTCCTGGAGATCATCACAGCAGCAATATCCTCACATGCCAAATGGAGTTATCCCAGAGCGTTGACACTGGCTCTGTCCTTCCCAGAAAAAGGCACTGCTCTTGTCATTCTAATAATGTCTTAGTTATTGTCATCTGAGGTGCCACAGGAGATTGTGTGTTTGTGTGTGTGTGTGTGTGTGTATAGGTGTGTGTGTGTGTGCATATGTGTGTGTCTGGGAGAAAGAGAGAGAGAGCAGACTGAGAAAGCAGGCAGCACCCTGTAGATGCATGATGAATGAGGGTGTCAGCTTTATCCACCCAACTAGCAGCGCTGTTCCAAAAGTGTCGGGCTCCATGCACTGAGACCTGTCTCATTAACCACTGTAATCAGGCATTAACAAGACAGTAAGATAGAAAGGGCATCAATCTGTCTTTCTCTTTTTTTAACATGACAAAGAAACACTAGTTCATTCAATACGGCACAATATTCCACTACTGGTTAACACTGATCAAGCAGAACATCACACCCTGGAGTTTTTCATGTTTCCCCTTTAAGTATTTTTTCATTTCATTAGATTGTCTACTAAATATGTTTTTTGGGGGGGAAAATGTGTGTGTGTTAGAGGAACACTACCTGACACTGGACCTCACTTTCCTGCCCTACATTGTTTTTGTCTTATGAATTATTGATGAATTGCTGACATTTTACACTCTGCTTTTCTGAGGCCAAACCCAGACACTTTTCCCTCCACTGTCACCAGAAGCAGCACAGCCACACAATATGCACACTGACTGCCTGAAAGAGCAAAATGAGTCAATACCCCCATGAGAAATGTGCAGAATTCCTTTTGTGTGTTGTAATAATGAAACTGTGCTCTGTGACACATGCAAACATGTTTATTATATTGTATGTCTGACGTTCTCTATTAGAATAGAAACTTGGACTGCCATTGAGATGATCCCAAATGGATAAACAAAGTGTCTGCTTCTCTGGCTGACATGAGCCTCTTGGATGACAGTCAGCTCCTGTGATTCCCTCAGTTCTGACAGTACAACACAGAGACACAGCTGATGAGTGAAGGAAGGGAACCTAAAATATTCTGTAAAAGCTTCAAAATGGTTTTGTTCCTCATTCAGTAGGACCATTACGAATGTGCTCTAAATAGTTGTTTACATTACTTTTAAACGTTTACAAACCCCTTTTCTAGACCCTTTAAGTAAATATAAATACATTATTATGTCCCTGATGTTAAACTTATACTCTACATTTGATATCTGAAAGAGCACGTTTGCTTTCTGGACCAGAATCCTTCGCTTTACTCATTGCTTTAATTTTGCTCGTTTCTCGACCAAATCTTTTCACACATAAGGTTCACTGTAACCCTTTACCCCATGCACATTGTTTTATTCGCTCGAACTAAGGGATTCCCGTGCCAGCTTGCGTCCTCCTGAGCACGTTACTCCGTAGCTATTCATCCATGAACCAAAGCAGAGAAACAGCCTACCTCTGTTCGCCGTGACAGCTCTGAAAGTCGACTTGTAGCAGGATCTGGCAGGAGCGAGGCGCTCGCTGGAAGGATTACAGTTCGTAAGCGAAGAAGTTTAGATGAGGCAGTGGACTTGTGGGTCACATTTATAATACAAGAACAGCTAACACAAGAGTGTGTTTTGACAACGCCCCTAAACACAACTGATCTGCTAGATCTGCCGCCGGATCATTAACGCTCCAGAACGATGTTGCCTCCCAACTCAGCTGCGCGCAACGGTGCGCTCCCTCCTGCCGTGGTCCCCAAACCAAACGCTCCCTGAGGACACGTGACCAAGCCACAGGGGACGGGAATAGCTCTCGTTCCCCAACGGTAGCAGCTGGGATAGGTTACACCGCTGTTCCAGTGTCCGCGCAACAAACCCGAGCGGTGCGCACCCATTCTCCTCCTCCATCCGCTCCCCCATCCCCGGTGGCCTCACGGTGTCGCTATCATTTGTCTTTACCTTCAGATGTAGTTTCAAACATTCGCGCTTTCCTATTGATAGCCTAATGATGATAATAAAAGGAACATTGCAAAGAAAAGGATATCAACCCCACTGACTACTGAGTGAAACAGCTCTAATATTCTGCAAAAGACAATTATGTTCATTCTGTTTCTGTGAGGCTTTTGCCTGAGTTAGAAGAATTTCATGAATTCAAATTTGTTAACATTTCACTCATAAGGTGAAGACGTCATTTTACCATCACATCTAATAGGAAGGAGAATATGACAATTGTAATGATTTAGTCCAGCCACCATTGAGCTGGATGCGGATTCTCTCCTATTTAGTTTCAACAGGAAAATCACTGTAATGTTTCTTAATTCATTTATTTTGTCTGACAGCTCTTTGCATGCAGAAATTTCGTTTAAACTGAGATCACATGATCAGCAAGCAGAGTGAGATAAACATGCTAGCCAGGCATCTTCATCTCTGCCAGCAAGCTATAATAGGGTTTATGTAAGAGGTTTACCCTGTAAAACTGATTTTCTTTTAGCATATCAGTAGTGATTTCACACATCTGCATTCTTCATTATTATAACTATCGTAAGATTATTTTTTTTCTGTATACTGTAAAACCTTTTTTAAAGCATTTTAGGGTGGTCTGTGAATGAGTTAAAGGGACTATACCCGATTTCACGTACGGCTAGCTTAGTTAGCGATAGCGGCTATTTTTTTTTTTAGCTTTTGTGTGACGCTTTTTCTTCGCTAAGGGGTTTAATTTTCATAATTTGACTCCGGATCACTAGGGGAACGCTATTACTGGCTGATCGGAGTCTGGACTTTCCAAAAATTAACCCGGCACAGAAAGCGCGTCACGCCAATGCTAAAAAAACTAGTCGCTTTCGTAAACTAAAATGCCCTGAACTCGTACATATGCGCAATCAATGAGTCATTAATTGTAACGAAATTACCCCTTTTACCACATACTAAACCACGTAGAACCATTTTTCTTAGAAAGATTAAAATAATATCAGGTATAGTTCCTTTAATGCTGAATGTCTTCAGTTGAAATTGAGCTAACTGAACTCAGTGAGCCATACATTTAACTAATTGAAATAAATCAGAAACATTTTCTGCCACATGGTCCCATGTTTGTCAGTTACAGAGACATGAAAACAAAATGAATAGAACCTGAAATAAACTGAAAAAATAACTGTATAAAATTGATGAATGCAGGATTTCTTTGTATGTTTGTCACTGTCCTGCCCTCTCACCCCCAACCGGTCAAGGCAGATGGCTGCACTCCCTGAAGGTGGTTCTGCTGGAAGCTTCTTCTCGTCTAAAGGGAAATCTTCCACTTCTCTGTTACCCACGGCCACATGCATGCTCAGCATAGGGGATTGGATTTAAGTGATAATTAGATAAAATTCATTGGTTGCCCTAGCTAGGGTGCTTTCATGGACTAGCATTATACTGTATAAATAGAATTATGCTGATTTGAACCAAATTGGATTAAACTGAATTCAATTAATCTGGTTTGTATGTAAAAAGATTTAATTGAATTTTCTTTTTTCCTTGTTGAAAGCATTAAAGATTACCTCAGCTGTGATTCATCACCACATGAATGAAAGTGACTAGTAAGATTTCACAAAATTTAGGGTTTTGAAGTCCCATGAGAACAAAATGCAGACAAACACCCCACTGTCTCACTTGATGTCCTTTTACACAGGACAGTGAATGTTCCATTCATACATGGCACTGCTCTTGTGTTTTTGTGTTTGATCGTCTAGTAAGCACTTTTTCCACATTAACACTCATATTTTCTGCTTATTATACTCTCTATGTAGACCATGCAGGGCTTTTTTTCTCCTTCGGATTTGTGTCCAGTGTATGGTATAGTATCTTGCCCAAAGATCAAACTGCCAATGTTTCAGAAAGACAACCAATCTACCAATCCATCTGTACGTTTCTATGGTATGGTACTGCTGTCAAGATTTACTCCTGTGGTTGAGTAATGTTCTGGAAAAACACTGCTCAGTTGTTTGCATCACAAAACAGCACAGCACCAATCTCAATACATTCTTGACAGTCAATATCTAAAAACTTGTGAGAATGACAAGTTAAGATTTTTCTGTAAGCATGGCCTACTTATAGAGCAGCTGATGCAATCAAAATTTCATTGAATCTGCATAAAACAACTTCTGACTTGAGCACGAGGAAGGGTTCCAGTTGGGCAAACATCAGACAAAATACTAATGATATTTTTATGGTCATGCTTGATGTCCCTGCTCACAAACTGAAAAATGTTTCAGGCTTTAGTCAAGAACTATGTTAAATTCAAGAATATCCAGATCTTGGTATTTTATTTTATCTTTTTATCATGTTTTTGCACATAGAATACCAGAAAGGCACTCAATAACATTCCTATTCTTACAATGAATGAACAAAATTCTTGGGAGAAAAAAGAAGATAAAGCAGGCTCCTAATCAAGCATCACTATGTGATTGGAGTGAGAGACTTGAAAATAGAAAAAAATAAACAGGGTTAACCACTAAGAGGAGAAAGTGTAAGAAGAAGCGTGGACAAGAGGCATGTAGGAAGATGAGGCGCTGCAATGAAAGGGACAGGTACTACTGAGAAGCCAGGCTATCCTTCCCAGAGCCCACTTATCTGGTCCACAATAAGATGGCATTGATAAAGCATAAGCTGTTAGCCGGGAATATATGAAGCAGCTTATGTGTATAATGCAACAATCTGTTTTGTTGTACTTTATGCTGATGCAGAGCAGCTGCTCCAGCTGGGCATTAACATAGTTTCAAGTTACTAATTTCTGTCATTTAAGCATTGGAGAATAAATCTTAATCTAGCCCAAAGTCTGACCTTCATGTTATTGCAAATACAGAAAATACTAGAGTTTACCCCATTACAAACTAGTTCTTTATGTACTGATTGCTGTCTTTTCTGGTACCTTGTAAGCTTATGCTAGAGCATATTTATACTGTGTCGTGTCATGTTGTTGAAGCATTAAACTCTACAAGTTCATGAGAGCAAGGAAGAATCTGATAATTAAAAAAGGTTACACAGCCCATCAATAAAAACCTAAATCTTTTCAAGCACAGTCCTTTTTCATAAGTCTAACTGTTATGTTGGTTAAGCATAAACAAAAAGGGCTACTTGTGTCACAAGGTGAAAGAGCAGGTGCTGCCAGAACTGGACTGTGTCCCACTAGCTTGGTTTTAGCGTGGTTTTAGTGTGTTATTTCATTTTTACTTGCATGTTTTAACTTGTTTTTATCCCAAGCTAGTGGGAATTTTTAATGAACTGATTGGCAGCA
>JAVQJG010219447.1:0-10214 GCA_036024015.1 Craterocephalus amniculus
AGTGAGCAGAGGAGAGTTAAATGCTGTGGAGAACAGGTGAACAGCATGATGATGATTACCAGGCACAGGTGGAAACAATCAGAAGCCTAGTCAACAAAGCACCAATCAGACCATGACAATTTGTTTGACAATAAATACCATCCCTCAGAAATTTTTATTTTTTATTTTTGGTGTGTTTTGGAGATTTAACTTGCACATGCAGTGACTTTCACTTCAGAATTGATGACCTTGGATTTCTTCTTGTCTGAACAAATTTGCTTAGGTCCATGATTATTGAATCTGCTGCACCCAAAAGGTGGGAGTGGTTGGCTTACAAAAGCCTGTCATGACAGGTCACTCTTTCATGGGAATCCATTTGTTCCCCCACATGGTAACCGCAACTTCTGAGATTTGTTTAGCATATTGTTCATTTACACACACACAACCAACCACTCGTGGAGTTACACTGCTGGTTTTCTAGATTTATACAGACCACTTTAGTTTATTTTACCATTTAAATAAAGGAAGCTGGGTCATTATATTTCAGTGTTGACTACTCTGTTTGTTACTAACATGAGCCAGGCTGCTAACAGAATGGTGTCAGTTTCCACTGCAGTGTTGCACAACTGCTCAAAGATCCCAACTGTTATGCATAGAGGTGCTCTAGTTCTCTTTAAACTTTAAATGATTTGACAGTTTTATATTTGTAAATGCTATTGAGATGTTAAACTGTTTGCTCCTGCCATCTGACTCAGTCTCTATTGAATTCTCTTTTTAAATCAAATCTGTTAAAGATGTGCTGGCAGTTAATTACAAGACTTAAAAACATTTAGTTAGTGTGCAGTTCATAAGGGTCAGCTTAACTTTTAATATGCAGCATTTTAAAGGTTGCATTTACTTTTCAGATAAAATGTTTTTCATCTAATCACGAAATGCCATGATTCAAATGAACTGCTACTGTCCCCTCCTGGTCTGTTAAATATCTGGATTTACCAATATTTCAAAGTTTCTATGGAATAATAGGTGTAATGAAGGTTTAAGAGCAGAGTCCAACCTTTCTTTTCTTGGTGATCACAAACAATAAGAACATTCAACCAAACTGAAGCTACTGAACTTATACCTTTTCAGTCTTTATAGCATTTCCAAATCTGCATCAACAAGGGAGTCACTATGAATGTGAAGGAGGTGGGTGTGGGGGGTTGGCTGTTCTCTCCCTCACTTCACACGCGCCCTCTATCGGCCAGACAGCGCGCAGACAACCGCTGCTCTCCTGGAGCTGCCGGACCACTCAATCCAGGAGGCGTAATTCAGGAATCCGGACTCACTCACACATTCCTCCTCCAAGAGTGGAGCGAGCCGGCAAGGAGCAGCCGTGTCGGCGATAGTCTGCCCCCGCTCACTCCCAGAAAACCCGCCAGAGGACGGAGGGCAGAGCGAAGCCTCTTAAGACTTTCCACTGTCAAAAGTACACTTCTGAGAAGAAAGAAGAGTTGTCAGTTAACCCCGCGGCTGGGGGTTAACGCTACGACGGAGCTGCCGACATGGATAAAGTTATCAATTGCTGGTTTGCCGCGATAACGCTGCTGTTGTCCGTTCGAGGGGAAGTTTTTAAAGGTAAGGATGATTACCTGGAGATGTGTGCAGGTACCGATCTAATGTTTAGTTCCTTTTACGCCAACACTGTTGCACGGGATGAAGAGTAGGATGCACTTAAGACGAGTTGGCGCACCAATTTTGTTTGATAGTTTTTAAATTGCATTTCTGCTGTAAAAAATCTTTCAGAGGCATATCTGAGCTCATACACAATTAAAGTGTTACTACAAGGGGGCATTTGGTTTCCAAAGCACCTTAAAATATGAGGTAGGAAAACATTTTACTGGCAACCCAGTGATCGTCACAGTTCAGCGCTTCATCTGGGTTTTGGCTGGAGTTTGTTCTCACCTTTGGTGCCGCTGTGCGCGGCGCGGAGCAGGTGCGCTGCGGAGAGACCTCGCAAGCTTTTTCAGCGCCGCTGTTTAGAAGACCACAAGTTTCAGGAGTGTGTTGTTTCTAACTTTATCTTGGTCTGTCTAATGTGATTAACCTTAAGGGATTCACGCCTCAGCGGAGTCACTGTGCGCCGTTATTCTCTGCTGAGGCTAAAAGCTCAAGGAGACCTGGCAGGATTTCACCGCGAACTTACTTAATTTGTAATGCCCAAGAAAACATGCCCTGGTGCAATTGCATGACTAAAATAGCAAAATAGATGTGCGTAAAGCTCTTTCCCATCTAGTTTTGGTGTCTCTGCCTTTTAATACAAATCATTAAACGTCTGTTATGTTCTTGGACTTTATCTCAGTTTTCTCTTGTGGAAGTGTTCATACTGCTAATATTATGAACTGGATCTCTGCAGGACTGTTCCCTTTTAAAAATAAGCTGTAATGAACTAAATGGAGACTTAAAACGTTGGCTTTAATATGTGCACAAGTATTTTTATGGCCGTTTTTTCTTTGGGGTTTCACTTCAATTCGTTATTTGATTGATCTCTGATGTAAACCTCTCCACGCTTTCACAACAACAGCACTCCAATTTAAATGACTTATGATATAAAAGTCAAGTCAAAGCTTTTTGAGGAGAAAAAGTTTAAATAAGCTCAGACTTTTCATCTTCAATATAACAACTGTAACAGTGTTGTTACACCACACATGATAAATGAGCCCCCCCTAAAAGGGTCATTGCTGCTGTCACCATGATGACATTATCAATATGGAAAAAGACACATTAGCCCATATTCATGCCGATCGATGAAAAGTCCAGCCTGGTGCTGATCCATATTGCCAGGGCAATTAGTGTTGCCTTTGGAAAATCTCATAAGCAAATAGAGCTGACTGCTTTTGTCTCTGAACGTCTTTTTTATTGTGGACACTGCTGAAGAAGTGCTTTACGTGTGTAGTTCCAGTTGCAGTTGGTGCTTTTGGATTCAGCAGGCATCTGATGTGTTTTGCAGAGAGCCTGTTGGGGGCAGCATGGTACACACATAATATGATAGCCAGATGATAAAGTTGAGCCAGTCTGAGTTGAAGCCTGGGAGTCAGACACATGGATCAGAATTCAGATTCTTTTGGAAACTGTATATGGTAGTGGTTTAAAAAAACAACAACTTTTATTTAACAGAGCATCTTGAATAATAATGATTTCTTTGAATCATTTTATGGCATTATTTTGTGATGTTTTCTGCCATCTAGAAAAATGACTCCTTTAGAAGAGCCGTGGCAAAGTCCAAGATTTACAAAAGACCCATTAAGCATTTTATGGTAAACAAGCAGATTTCATCAAGCAGTTTCGACACACGGGTCAATGTTAGTGACTGAGAACTGTCTTACCCTGAAGCTCAAAGTATTCCCAGTCCATTTTTGCAAGAGGGTTTATCAGTCTTGCCCGCTGGCAGCCTCAGGAATGGGAGATTTATTGGAGTGGGCTGCTCCACAGGGCTCCCAGTGGTGCCAAAACCATCGATAAATGTGCTCCTAATTGCATGAGTGTGTGTGTAAATATGTAAACCAGGAAGAAATCAATTGGATGTATTTTACTCTCTCTGGGTTCGGTGACGGATTAGCCACACACGGATGGAAAGTCAGAGGCTAAATATGAGCCCGCACATGTGGCGGGGAGGCATTTGTTATGGAGCGTATGTGATAACAGCCCATGCGATAATTAGATCACTGAGGTAACCAGAGCAGCAGTGCACAGTATCAACACCTTGTGACTGGTGCTTCAAGTCATTCACAGACAACAGGCCCTTGGAAAAGTCTTTTAATTTACTTGCTAGAAGCTAAACCACCACACTTTATCAGTTTAATCTCCCTTCTTGTGAACTTGCTCATGTGTCTGCATATCTGTCCTAGTGGTTTTGTACACACACACACACACATACACACACACACGCATATGCACATCACCACTACCAATGCCCACTTGGTTAAAAGAGAAAGCAAAAAAGAACATCAGTATAAAACTATAAATCACTTGTGGATGGCCCGCATATTTGCCTACATTATGAGTCCGGCAGTTTTCTATTTTTTCCTTCCCTTGTTGTTTTCCAGAAGGCCAGACCTTTGATATCTATACTCTGTCTTTTGACTGAGCACATTAAATTCCAGGGAGCTGTATGTGCTGTTATGTTTACCACCTTTTTCAGCTGCCATAAAACCTGCCTTGTTTTCTGATGGGGCCCAAGCCTCGCATTGAGAATGATGCCCATGCTCGGAGTGTGGAGGAGCTGTAGTTTGTCACCGCGGAGTGACTGCCGCTGATAGCGTCCTGCTTGACCGATCCTGATTGTCATCCAAGCTGTGACTAAGAAGTGAAACGACACATTGGCTGCCGAAGGAGATAAACAGCACTTCATTTTAAGTCTGGCAATAATTTAGACAATTTTTCACTTGTGAAATGTTTCATGCCCCCCCCACCCCCCACCCACCACCACCATTTAATGGAGACTTTTCCGAAAGGTGTCCAAACGGGTGGCAGTTTCGTTTGTGTGAGCCAGTGGAGAATGAAATTAAAAATGCATGTGATTTCCATTCTCTTATATGATGGCTTCAACCAGTGTTTGAGGACCGGGGGAAAAAGAAAAAAAAAATTCTAGTGATTGATGATAATACAAAGCAAGAAGTAGGGTGTCTGTGTTCTTTGCTTTTCAGACACCTTTTTATGATGATGATAATGAAGGCTGTGGAAACACATGGATTTGCTGAAACTCTTCAAACACTGCTGGTTCATATGTGTATTCCTTGAAAAAAAAGGGTCTGCTGAGTTTGTCAGCTGAGCTGTCTTGAGACTGGACACAATTAAAAGGTTGTTGGTTATAAAAAAAGACAAGATTTTGGGAAGTTGCAAATCATTCAATGTGAGTAGACTGATTATGTCTCGTTCTACTGTTTTTGTGAAAATTACATTTAGTCCAGTTTCATTCTATGAATTTTTTAATTAATGCTGGTCCATTTAGCAGACAGTGACATCCAGTTTTGTTATTCTTATACAATGAGAAACCCTTCTTGATGCACCAGCAGCAAAGATTTACATCTAAGGTCTCAGAATTAAAGATCAAACTTGTTTTTTTATAACTTGGAGCAAAACCAATTGTATGTATCATACATTTAAAGAAGAGATTGGATATGAAATATTTCCCTATTTTTATTTAATTTGTAGATCTATACCAGGATAACAAAATTCTTTGCTTTCTGAGTAAAGGGAACACAGTTTGACACATTATTCAACCTCATTAAAAAGAGAAAAGTAGGGCTCTGTTCTTCAGAAGTTGCCACAAGGGCTTCTAGGAAAGTAATACCAAAGTAGCAGAAAGTGAACTAAAAAGAGAAAACAGCACCTGATCATGCATTAACGCTAACATTAAATGAGTTAGATCGACTTTAAAGTCAAAGGACCCAAAGGTTATCTTTCAAACCTTGATGCGGCTGCAAACACCTGCTTGTTATGTTAACTTTGCTATATATCAGAAGGTGTTTAACCCCTCCATAAAATTTATAGCAAGTCCTACCATGCAACAAACTCATATTCTGAGGATTTTCTTTCCTTTTAATTGTGGGTGTTAAATCCATCTAAAAGAGATTCAGTTATAAGTACATTTAGTGCCTGCTATGTTATTATTTTGCTGGTTGTGGAGAGTGTTTGTCTTCAGTTTCAGGGAGCAAAACACATGATAATATGGTCAGATGACTAACCTGGTTGGTCAGGGAAATTCCGCTGTTGACCAAAAAAAAGCGTTTTTACTGTGTTTTAAATCATGGTCGATTCTATGTTGTTGACTCAAAATGAATATACAAGTAGACATTTTAATTAAAGCTGCAAGCAGACTCAAAGGACAAAGCAGGTAAAAGCAGAGCCAACATACAGTAATTGTACCGGGAAATACAGAAATTGGCCTCTCACAAGCACTTTCATGTGAGTAAAATGTTGAAAGTTTACCAGTATGGTTCCTCATCTTCATTTCCGTGGAGTGCCACTCCACATTCAATCATTAGCCGTTGATTTGCAAGTGATTTTATTTACATTCTTGAGAGGCAGTAATAGTTTGAAGTTTGCTCTCGAGGCGGCTGATACGGCTATGTTATCTGCAGTGGAATGATAATGCCATGGGATGCGACTGCATGAAGGATGCCGGACAAACAGAGCTGCTCTAATTATACACAGCTCCTTCTTCAAATGAAGAGGATAAAAGCTAATGAATCGCACACAGGCCAGCGCAGGGGCTGCCTAATGAAGAGGGAGCGGGAAACAGAGCGGGGTAGTGTTTGTGTGTGTTTGGCATGCTCCAACAATTCTGTGATCTCATAACTATCTCTTAAAAAAAGGTTTCTTGTAGGGAAAAACAACAACTTACTATGCAGCAGATCTTGTTTACAGAAGTCTGCCTTGGTGGTGGGTGGCTCTTAGAATCTCGGCACTGTGGAAGTTTTCACTAATTAATGCTCCAAGGGTCTCAATTGTTATTAATTGTGACAAGATGGAGGAGGGGAATGACGGGGGAGGAGGAGGAGGAAAAGCAGTTTAAGTCTGGACATTACAGTATGTCTGCTTTAACGGATTGTTGGCCATCACCTCTGCATTCCTCAGCTCACTTTTGCTCATTTTCTTTAAAGTTTTGAGAATATTTGTCTGTTTTAGTGTCAAACATTACAGACAACCATACAGGTAGTTTTACTCTCAGATTGAATTGACCCCCTCAACCCTGCCACTTTCCTCACCCATCTTCAAAACCCGCTGTTCAATCAGCTTGATCTATTCAGCATTGTCGACCAACCCAGGGGCTATTATGTGAATTGAAATTGATTCGGATCGCGCACACTTTGATATTTGCTCCAGGTGAGCGTTTAGCCTCGACCTGCGGTGCGGAGCTTCATTTCAAGCCCTTCCTCTGCTTTATTGCCACGGTCACGTAGTTGGAGAAAGGCGCAAAGTTTCTTCTGTAATTTCATGAATAACTCAGGTTGCTTCCTTCACAGGACTAGTGCACTTGCGAACTCGGAGGAGACTCTGTTTCATGCCAGGAAGCTGTCTGGGTAGGCTGCTGCCACTGTAGGTGGTGGCAGTGGGAGGAAGAAGAGGGAGAGACAGAGAAAGAGGGGGAGGAAGCTGCTACTGCCGTTTCACCTTGTCTCCTGTTATTTATTAGGCTTCTGTCAAGGCTCAGGCAGCAGGCAGGTGTACATCCCTCCTCCTCCTCCTCTGCCTGTCCGGGCCTTATGAGCATTACCAGGGGCAAAATTCTCCATTACTGTCAGTCTGAATCTGCTGCCGTCACATTAGCGCACGTCATCCAGTCATTAATGCATTAGGCCTTGTTTGAGTGCTGGTTATTTGCATTGCTTTTTACACTGTCTATTTGCCCTTGTGCTAAAAGCAGCCTAGGCTGAACCTATTGACCGTTTAACTGTTCAATAATGAAGCGATCCCTGAGGATAAATTAGGCCGTAGTGGTCCTGTTAAACAGTGGTTATTAGCACAAAAAGGAGGGGAAAAATACAACAAGCCATTATGGTGTATATTCTTATGCTGTATTAAAGGAAGCATGTACATAGCAACAAATTTCAACTTTTACTCCCCTACTAAACAGCATGTTTTCAGTGCAGAGGCATCCCTCTGGCATATGATCACACCACTAACAGCTGTGTACACTATTATCCATCCTTATCCTCCACTTCTTCCTCCCAAAGCACAATGTACCTGATTATACTCCTATCGGTCACACTCTGGTGCCTATTTGGAGACTGTTATCTGTTCGCATTGGAGACTCCTCAGGGAAGCATACAGCCGATAAGAGACTGTTGTTCTGTAAACAGCCCTCTGACCTCCTCAGGCTGGGCCTGGCTCCTTTTCAAATGAATGTCTTTTGTATTGGCCCCCAGCTCCAACCAGCGCATGACTGATTCACCAGGGGGAGCTTTAATGGCATTATCCTACGCTCCGCTCTGTGCAGGGTGGTCACTCTGGAGCTTTACGAACCAGAGGCGGGCGGGGTGTCTGGCACCTCAAAAGAGGGGAAAGGATGCAGGAGAACAGATATAGCGTTTGTCTCTTGCTCAAATATTCAGAAAATTATGTGGAAGATTATGCGAATGACCCGCTTCTGCCTATGAAATGAACTCCAAATGGCTGGTGGGAATGGAATTATCAGATGGTGCAGCAGTGTTTTTCGCTACTGTCAATCACAATTTAAGTTTTTAACTGAGTGGCAAACCTCCTATCACCAGAAAAATTATATTCTCACTTGTGCTTGTCCTTGTGACAGTCTGTTAACTCACTGAAATCTGACATGAGTCAAGCACATTAATAGCTCTTCTGGGGACAACTTGGCTAACTGCGGGCCCTTCCACTATCGCAGGCATGCAGCAAAGCTAAGGCAGCTCACTTTCTGACACATTCCTTGTTAAACTTGCTAAAGTGCCTGAGTAAACAATGCACTGAAAACCGGTAGCTATGGGCTGTCCTACTGAAAATGGGGGTACTTAGTCATTTAGCTGTTAAAACACTGTTTCATCGAAACTACTACTGAGACACACAGCTGCGGGGCTTGTGTTAAAGACGGAGCAAACACAAAACAATAAATGGAAAAGATGATGCTTGGCTTGAAGCTTGACTCCCACCCTGTAATCAGAGTTTGCCACGCTAAAGAAATTACAGGGCACAGGAGTCATTAGAAGTGTGAGTGAAGCTTTGCATTGCAAACGGAAACAAAGCCAAAAACACATGTTTTTTGGAATAATGCACATCTGAATAAACAAACCGGGGGGAAATCTGACAGGTTGATTGTAATGATAGTATGCTGCTGGTCAGGAGGATAAATTCAGCCGAATGTAATATTTCAGACACTAACTGGTATTGGAGCAGCAAAATACATAGTAATTAATGTGAAAAGCTTGAAGCGTCAGTTGGTTTCAGCAACATTATCATCAATACAATTGTCTTAGTGTCACTTATCATGACAAATAGCACTACATTTAAACAAGTTACAATACCATTTGTTTGAGAATGATTGTAAGAAATCATTATATTAAAGCAATACAATCAATTCTCTGAAGAAATATATAGAATTTTCACTTCTCAGCACATTATTGATTCAAGGGCTACAACTAAAGTGAAGCAACAGCACGTGAATATTTTCCTGTGTTGTAAGTAAAACTGCCCAGTGCTGAAAGAACGGTTTCACAAAAATGCTAACATATCTTATCCAAGTTCTACAAAGTCTTTAAGAAACTCCCAAGGTTAACTGAGGATTTCCCTCCTGCAGATCTTACTTCAATAAATGGGACATTAATCGTACGAGAAGCCCAGCTGAATGTGGCCCATGGAGATTTAAGTTAAAGATTTAAGTGGGGAGGAATAAAAACATGAACATGTTCACTCATCATATCTGCTTGCTTTTTTCTCCTTACATACCATAAAAGAACATTGACTCTTTTTGTAAATGGTTAAAACTCTTCACTTTGTAAGGGGATTCCCTCCCCCCCTCCAGTGAAGAGGTACATTATATGCATGTCTATATATATATATATATATATATATATATATATATATATATATATATATAAAAAGAAACAACTACTTATAATCAGGCAACATGCTACTCGCTTAATGAATGATGGGATTTGTTATTCTCTTTGTTTAAGACTCACACTGTTTTCTTCAATATAAATGTTTGAAATTTTTTACAAATCATTGAAGAGAAAGAGCTCCAGATGTAGTATTCAGCCCACTCCAGTGTTCTCAGCCCAATGAGTAGATTAATTAATAATCACATATAAAAAAAAACATGTTCTACACTATTTACTAAAAGAGCCTAGTGGTATACTTACTTCACACAGTTTTAGAATAACATTAGTAGACTGAATGCTTCTGCACACAAAGTATTGCTCTAAGACAAAACAGTGGGGAAAAGTGTATTGAATATATGAGCTTGAGCAGAATTAAAGGGACTATACCCGATTTCACGTCCGGCTAGCTTAGTTAGCGATAGCGGCTATTTTTCTTTAGCTTTTGTGTGACGCATTTTCTTCGCTAAGGGGTTTAACTTTCATAATTTGACTCTGGATCACTAGGGGGACGCTATTACTGGCTGGACGTTCCAAAAATTAACCCGGCAGAGAGAGCGCGTCACGCCAATGCTAAAAAAACTAGCCGCTTTCGTAAACTAAAATGCCCTGAACTCGTACATATGCGCAATCAATGAGTCATTA
>JAVQJG010219456.1:0-13592 GCA_036024015.1 Craterocephalus amniculus
TGATAATCGAGCGTTTGGTAACAATAAAGGCAGCAGCGTTTCCAACACGCGTGAGCTTGTTGCTGTGCAGAAAACTGGACTAATTAACAAGTATGTGATCAAAGTGATCTGATTGGCTAGCTGGTGGGTGAAGTGCAAGTAAGGAGAGAGAGCACATTTAACTGCCGTCAGTACACAATATAACCGCTAGAGGTAAGCATCAGTGATGAGAAAAATAGCCTCATCTTCAGAATATAGTTACTAGTAGCAGCAAATCTCACCTTATTCTTATTTGTTGTCCAGTAGCTATATACAGTAATCTCACAAATATAAACACTTTGACATTCATAGGATAATGATCAATCCTCTTCAGAATGTCCTCATTCAGCTCTGTCTGATAGTCTGCTGGCCCTCCTCTTTTTCAACTGGCTGCATTTTTTGTTTTGGCCTTGTCTCATCTTGGATGTCCACATCCTGATTTGTTCCAGGAGTCAGTGATTGTGCTCCATAAGCTTGGCACACGGGGATTTTGTATCGACCATCTCCTTTGCCAAATGTGAGTTGTGTGGGCTGCATGTGAACTTTTTCCGCTGTAAGCAAGCGTCCTTCTCTGAGTGGTTTGTTTTGATGGACGTATGAGTGTAGGAATTGTCGCCGCGGTGGCTCCGTGTCACTGTGACTCTGAAGGTGTTAGTGTGCTGCAGTTCCATTTTGTCCTCCTCAGACACTTTGATGAAGGGACACCAAGAGAAGGCATGACGGAAACCAGCACGAAACCTAAAGAAAGATATGGAGACAAAGGTCATACCAGCTATTTGTAATAATATATTTTCTTTAAAAAAAACCCAAACAGATTTAAATAGAAAAAGCAGACATAGAATATGACATAAATATGTCTACCACCTTTGGTTCAGACAGCAGTAAATAATAGGGTTGTACATTGTTGAACTCATCGCCAACCAGAAAATGGCCAAATAAACCTGACAAAGAGACAAGGAGTGATGAGTAAGTGTCACAAAGTATATTAATCTAAAGCAAGCAGAGAGGCAGCTGCTAACCTGCTGGATGTAATGTTGCTTATAAATGTCTCTGTTAAAGGATCCCAGAATAAAGTAGATATGGTAGGGTAGCCAACAGAGAGCAAAAGTCCCCACTACAATCACCATCATCTTCACCACCTATGGGATCAGAGCACATATAAGCAAAGGTTACTGCTACAATTCCCTTTTCAAGTTACATGACATATCTTTTTTTCAGCTTTCTGACTTGGAGACAAAAGTACAAGAAAGAACAGAGTGACCTTTCTCTTAGCTGTTATCTGACTGTGGTAATGGTCTGACGCCTCTCCAGGGATGTGCCCACCCCACAGTGATCGGCCAACTAAACTGTAGGTCACCAGCATCACCAGCAGAGGGAGCAAGTAGATGAGCAATATTACTGCAAACTGGTAACTACACACAGAAAGAGAGAAAGGTGGAAAAACGAATTACTTGGGGGTTTTGGGAAAAATCATTTGTTAAACTCACATAATCCACATAAATGCTACACAAAAATGTGTCAGACATCTCACTGTCTATTTTTTTGCAACCTGTCTGTCTATTTAACTTTATGCTCCTTTCTTCACCTTAGTTGGTGTGTTCCTCCATAATCATCAGGCCAGTCCACCATGCACACCGTCCTGGGGTAGTAAAATCTTGTCACGCTGTAGTAGCACTGAGGAAAAGCCAGTGAGAACGCAACAATCCAAATCATGGCAATCACAACTTTTGTGGAGGTGGAGGAGAGGCGAGGCTTCAGAGGATGGATGATGGCCATGTACCTGGAAAAAAAGAGCAGCCTAATTTATTTATTTTCGCTACATGACTTTTAGTATATTTGGCCTGTTCAGGAATCTGTATCTGCAAATTTGTGCAACATGCTTTCAATTCATTCTACCACTGGCTGTAAAATTATGACTTAAATCTTTTCACTCCACTAACAAAGTTATTGCTCATCTATGAAATAGTGATGCTGATCGATACTTAATCCCTTCAATTCCAGCTTTAATCAAACTATTTTCAGTAAAATACCTATTGCAGGGTTTTAAAAAAAATAAAAACCTATATGACAATTATTTTATAGAAAGGATAGATAGATACAGTAATAACATCAATCATTCTTATTTGTTTAAAATGATGGTTAAATAAATATTTTAATATGAAGGTGTAGAGAATATGCAGTTATTGTGGTATTTATTTATTTAGCTATTTATTTATGCATTTCAATGGTAATTTCAGTTTGAGTCACAAAGTTTAAGTACTCTAAAATGTAACTATAAATTTACTTTCTCTTAGTGTAATGATTTATTGAAAGAAATGTGTTTCAAATATGTAAAAAAGAAAACAAACAAACAAAGTACAAACATATTGAAAAGGAGTGGGTAGAAGTAAAAAAAAAAAAAAATTAAGTCCCACACACTTGCTATCATCGCAAATTATAGACTATGAAAGGCGAAAAACTAAGTGGGCTAATCATCTGTTGAACCAACTATAACTTTGTTGCTTAATAACTTATTCTGTGATTGATTCACCTATAAATTAGGTGTCCACTCAAAAACTGGGTTACCCTACATTTTGTTCAGTGTAAAATATCAATGAAATGACTGCAATGTGTCCGTCTACTTCAGAGCTGTTTTAATAAAAGAGAATCAGAAAGGTGTATTCTATATAACGCTTCATTGTAATGAGATAATTACCACAAAATTACTTAACTTGTCAGTTTTTTTTAAAAGAAAACACACATCTTAAATGAGTCTCAATAAAGATGTTTTGTTAAATATATATAATAGAAATTATTCTCCCTGTTTTAACCTCTTTTCTCTGCTGAACTCAAATACAAAAATATTCATGAAATAATATATATTTCTGATTAGAGCGTAGCTGTCATCACTGTCATCATTATGGTCAAATGATTCGAACATGGCAGTGAATCATAAACTTGAAACATTCGGGGTGAAACTATGAGTGTTTTATGAGTAATGATGTGAGATATTGCTAAAAATCATTTGCATAAACATTTCATTTGGCTTAAAGTCCAGTTTTTATGGCCTTCTGTTGTTGCATTCAGAACAACTGTCATGTTTTCTGCTAAACTCCAGCTTCCAGTAATCATTTTAATCTTAATTTCCAGGGACCTCACTTTTTAGCCTGTTTTGTTTTATATCACATTAGCAAAGAATTGAACACATTGTTCTGTGTTAGAGCTCTTGAGATTATGTTTTACGCTTTGTGTGTTTTTAAATGATTGTTTTTTGCTTTCTGCAGCAGCACATGGACAAATGAAAGCTCAAAAAGGTGGATCCAGAAAGTCGATTCTAAGAAATTTTCTCATTTTGAGCTCATTTTACACTTGCCTGATCTGGTCTTATCACATGGCTCATTCATTGCAACATCTTTCCAAGGTTACAGACCCATTTATCATATTACACACACTGTTTTATCTAAGAACACAATAATACTGAAAAGCTAAAATCTTGTGGAACACTTGCACTGTATGCAACTCCCCCAGAGATATCCAAATAAAAGTAAATAGAAAATTCTGAAAATATATATCAGGAAAAAAGCTGTTCTTAGTCAAAACAGTTCAACCAACTGATGGCATACAGTAACTAATGTTCAAATGTATTTGTAGCTTTCAAACATCTGGTCAAAAAAGTCAGCTGTGAATAGCTGTGATGAATTCATACTTTATGCATTTATATTTTACTTAGCAAAACATTTAATTGACTCTAAAACAGAGACCCAAAGTATTCATTTACAGTAATTACTCATCCATTTATTAAACATCTTGTAGTTTTTATGTGGGATTCAGGTTGAAGCACAAGCATGGCAACTACTGAAACTTTCCTCCTTTTTGTAGATAGAATGCCAGTTTATTTAATGTCAAAACCCTCTAAACTTGCCAGACGTTTACTGATATTTCAGTTGTCCAAACTTCATTTGGAAGGACTACACACGGGGAAGAGTTTATTGAGTGTACCGACAGTACATCCAATAAACAGCTATAAAAGACTGTCTGAAGATGTGTTGATGCCGTGTCAGATGTGTGTGGATTCAGCTGTGGTTGTTTTGAGAGGTGGTGTTGTTTGAATAAAAGATCATAAATATCCGTCTGCATTGTGGGCTCCACAACTTCTGAATAAACAAAGGTTGATTATTACAATGTTTATTGCAGAGCTGTCGCATTACATGAGACAGTGCATGTGAGTTTGTAACACAGTATATATTATATCCTCAACAGATTTATACAAATAACAGACTGACCATTCGTGGTTCAGTAAGCATTATTAACATCTGCTTCTCTGCTCGGTTCACCCGTATCTCCTTCATGCAGCAGTTTCATTTGTGGTGGACTTGATGGCTTAAGTAATGCTGATCATGCACTGCAACTAAACACTGTCTTTTGATTTAGTAAGAAAATCCTGACACAAATAGATAATTTGAAAACGGATGGAAATTATTCCATACAGTCATAAATAATGCTCTATAAGTTAATAGTGAATTAAGCATTACCATATCTGAGATTGTGCACGTCATATGCTTTAGTTCTGTTCATTTCTTCCCGCAAGTGGTTTTTCTTCCTATTTCTTTCTATTTTGTTTCACAGAGCAGCTCTTGAATACGGTGTTGCAGAAAATGAAGATCAGCCAACCAAAAGAAGTGTTACATCAATATGTCTTATGTGCATGAATATAAACTGGCAAACAAAAACTAAACCTTCTTTCTCAGTTTGTTAGAGAGCTCTCTTACCTGTCCACAGCAATGGCAGCCATAGAGTATATTGATGAAAACATGGCTGTGATGGGGAAGAAGTTCTGAAATCTGCAGTAACCCAGGCCAAAGTACCAGTCATTGTGAAGCGCGTAAACAAAGTTAAAAAGAGTGTTAAAGGTTGCCATGGATACATCAGAAAAGGCCAGGTTGACAATGAAATAATTGGTTACAGTCCTCATGCGTCTATGAGCGAGGATGATCCAGATAACTGTGACGTTCCCAGTGATGGACACCAGTATGATTAGGGAGTAGGCTATAGCCCAGAGGGCCACCTGAGAGAGGAGAAGAGAGGAGAGGAGAGTTACCTGTTTGTACAGAGAGCAGTGAGACATTTAAACCTCAAAGACAAGTCAGTCCACAGTTTGTTTTTTATACAAGAGGATCTTATCATGTTCTATTTACTATGCATTGCTTACTATAAAAAGAGGCATCATCTACATTTAATATGTTTGCTTTTTTACTAATTAATTCATTCTTACTCTCATTTATGTCTGGATTGCCCTTTAACTGCTTCCAGGATCTACTGGATGTAAACTGTGGCAATCATGCCTTCAAGTAGCTGTTTCTTATCTTGTTGTGCGTCTCCCACCTGCCAGCCGGGCTGCTGGAACTGATTCTCGGTTGTCTCGTTTCCATCGTCTAGCCAGTCAGTGGTAACCCTAATGGGCATTAAAGTGGCCTCCGGGTCTCGTTCAATTTGCTGAATAAGACTGTCGGTGTCCATGCTGACTGCTGTATCTGATGGCAGAAAATTGATACATGTAGGCTGTTTGCTTTGGAATCAGGCTAAAAGACGCATATTCTCCTAAGGGGGGCTTGTAAATCGATACAGTAACATGCTTTAATTTCTTTTTTCTTGTTGCCAAACGTGATCAACAAACATAAAGTCTAGTGTAAACCATTAGCCAGTTGTAACAAGGATTAAATAGCCCACTGTTTAAACCTCTGGCCGATTTCTTTCTTTGCTCCTGTTCGTAGTTATTTAAAAGTTTTGGGATTGCAGATCAACTTGCTTATTCATTTTAGGGTCGTGCAATTTATAAAAACCTTGTCCTGAAAAGACTACAATTTTGTGTTTAGTGGCTCGCTCTGCAAAGCAGTCCAAGTTAATAATCACACCACATATCACCATTTGGCAAGCTCCGGAGCATCGAGATAACCGAATGGTGCAACAGAACATGATGGGTTTACACTTCTCTTGTCGACATTTAACTTAAAACTTAAATGTCTAGTTTAGAAAATACTTAAAATCAGACGCAACCATCAAAATATATAAAAGCTTTTGCCACAGTTATTGTTCTACCAACAGAAGATTATGTTCTAGGCACCAACCGAATAATCTCCCTTGTTTCTTTTATCTTACCTCTCTTTCGCTGCGACTAAGTGCTGGGTTTTAACATCGGTTGTTCCATCCACGTCAGAAAATGTGGGAAAAATAGACTCCCTGCGCGTAAAGGACAGCCATGCAGCTCTATCCAAAAATCCATTAAAAGATTTCTCTGCGCTCCTCTCTCTCACGCACGCACACACAGACATATAGGCGACACACAAACATACACATTCTGTTTCTCTCTTTCTGTCTCTGCTGGAATGTGTTAAGCCACTCTGACACGCGCCTTCCAGAGAGAGAAAGAAGCACTCACGTTACGCACACAGCTGTGCGCGCGGAGCTGAAGCAACAAGAAAGGATGAGTCTTCCCCAGGCTCAGCCCGATCCGTAAAATTATCAGAAACACATATTTTCATATTTACAAAGAGAAACTATGTAAAATAAATAGATTTAAAAAATCCATCAACAACAAAAACTGAATTTAATGTGAAACAATCCCAATGCGCCAAAGATTCGGATTTTGTGTTCTAAATGAAACCAGAATGTATTTTTACAAGTATCCAATTTTTACCACTCTAGCATCTTTTCTTTCACTGACAACCTGTAATCAGCTGGGAGGGGAGGAGACCACCAGTTGCTGGAGTTTTAGGAGAGCATATTTTGCAATTATTGTGTGAAGCAGATTCTAGCTACTCGGCAGTCCTGGGCTTTATTTTTTTTCATTCGCATGCCGCAAAAATGTTTTATCTTGGTGGAAGCCAGTTTGGCACCTTCTCCTGCTCCTGTGAAACTATGTCATTGTGATGTATGTGATGTATGCAGCATGTGGCTTGGCATGGTCTTCATGTGCAATGCAAGGCCTTCCCTGAAAGAGACTTCTGTCTGGATGTGATGTTGCTCTGAAAATCCGTCCATCAATTTTAACATAAAGCCAAAGGCAAGTACACCCTGGACAGATTGCCATACTATTGCATGGTAACACAGAGAGACAAAGAAACCCTCATTTTTAGCGTGACCAATTAACTCAAAATGCTGTCTTTGGACTGTAGGAAAAGTAGTGCCTGATGAGAACCCACACAAACATGAGAACACGCAGAACTCCACACAGAAAGGCTTTTTGTTGCCACTGTTCCAACTTGGTTTAGATGTGTTGCTGTCATCAAATAATAAAAGCAAATAGTTTCCAATAATTAAAAAATGTTTCAGTTTAAACATTTGATATGTTGTTTCCTTTCTACTAGGAATGAAATAAGACTTTATGAGAGTTGAAAATAATTGCATTCTGTTTTTATTAATATTTTACAGGATCCCTACTTCTTCAGAATTGGGGTTGTAAATAACAAAGAAAAGAAAAAAATAAACAAATAAACCACTAAATGAGAAAGAAGAGTCATAGGAACATTTGAAGCGTGTTGTGTACTGTTCCAGACTCCATCTGCAAAAGAGACAAGAAATAGAAACATGTAAACATTAGGCCATCAAAGGTCCAAATTCTGAGTGATTGTCATAGTAAACGATTACTTTGTATCCAAAAGTCATAATGATGATGCCTTTTTTTTCTTCCTCAATATTGTGATATTGTCAACTAATTCAGTTCACTTATTTGGGAGAGCCAATATCTTTTGGGGTGGGATGTCATTTGTTCTGCAGTTTTTACATTTTACATGTACTTGTGATGTCAGAAGTCATGTTCTTGTAGTGTTTAAAATTCGCCTATACAAGGTGGCGGAAAGAAATAGCTGAGACCTTGGAAGAGAGACAAAAATATTGAGGGAACAAAGGAATGGGGCAGGTTCTTAGTTCTTAAGACTACGTTTGAAGTGGTTTCTGGCAGTATACAAAATGCAGTTGTCATGATTTGCTGGGCAGTATTTCCGATGATCTAACAACATATGGAGAGCTCCAGGAGCTTTGCAACCTAAATGTAAACATCTCACACATTTTGATGTTGGGGTTATGTAGCTGTACTTTAAACAAGCCAACATCAAATCCTTGTTTTAATTCCCCACACAGATATTATTTAATCAAGCTCATAAGTTCCACAAATACGACAAAATCTTCTGGTGATATTCAGCCCACACACTGCGAGGTCTTCATTTGCAATCATTTGATATCTGTGATCATTCTGCTAATTGGTCGTTTTTGTTTTGTTTTTTAATTAATGGGCCTCTAGAGCTTTGACCCGCATTATGCTACCACTGATGCTATTGAGAGATTTATTATGAGTGTCTTTCCATTTGCAGAAAGCTGCTTGCATGTTAAAGCCTGGATTGCTGCTCCGCATTGAGCAACATCCTTCCTGATGGGATCTGTCAATATTCAGTAGCCTATTTAAGGTTGGAATTGAAGTTGCTCTTGCACCTTTTGAGTTATAAGGAGATCAATATTAATTCAGCCTTTCTTATCATCTCTGTGCTTAGTTCAGTGTTGTTTGATAAGATGTGCTCCTTAAAGAATGATATTGATTTCTGAATAAACCCCACTGAAGCACTGAGGTAAACAGAGAGGTGGTGCAAAGCTGAAAGTGGGACTGAGCACCAGTGCTGAAATACCTGCAAAGGAAAGATGTTTTGCAGTTATCTTTTGTAACAATAATACCGCTGTTGTGTTCCCGCTGTTAAAACTGTGAATTTAAAAACATGAAAACACACTCACAGCAAATGTCCCACAGAGATTACGTCACTGTTGAACTCCTGGTTTATAAATGTTAATCCAAATGAAAATGTTGAAATATGCATGTTTTGTGTGCCGTGTTGAATATGTCTTTTGTCTTTTATTAGGTTCTATTCTATTTATAATAGTGTAGTTTATACTAACATGGGATGCGTGCAGAAAGTCTGTTTGTGTTTAGGATTAATTACATACCAAAATATGTACAATGTTTTTTTGACTCATATCATTATTAAAATTGCACCTTTGTGGACACTGTGGACACTTTCTGTAGGTACAGTGTTTTTTTTTCTTGCCAAGTTCAAAGAGTTACTGGTATTGTTTTGTTCTGGCTCTGTTTTTGGGCAGATTTTTCAACACAAACATACAAAATGCAGTTAATGAGACTTTCAAGGTGTGAAGTCAAAATCTGCATACCAGCCAAAATTTAGGATCAATGTAATCCAACTCCTGAACACTGAGTATATATTTCTCCCTGATCACTGAGTAAAGATCACTGTGTGTGGCATGAGGACTGTTGCGATATGGTTTCTGTTTATGCTTTGCAATCCAAACAGGTAGACAGTAACAGTTGATGTGTGTCTCAATATTTGAATGTTGACCCCTCTTGTCTTCCTTTTCTTGTTCTTCCTTATAGTTTTATTCCCACCTACTGCCACCCTGTAGTCTGTTATTCCTCACATGTCTCCTCTTTTTGCAGACAGAAATGAATGGATGGAGGTGAATTCTGCTAACCTCAGCTGAACATATTCTGGCTTTTCTCTTCGTACTGTGTGTACAGTACGCTCTGAACGTGTGTACGTTCACATGATCAAATACGTTTTTTTTGTTCTTCTGCAGGGTCTTGTGTAGGACACGGTGAAGGGTGCAGACAGAGGAAATGAAAGGTTTTTGAGTTGGTATGACAAGACTCAGCAAGTGTGATTTCCTGAGGCAAGGTGGCGACTTTGTTGGTTGCAAAACTGATCATGAAGGGACAATCCTGCCTGCCACTGCCTGAAAACGACAGATAGTCTGCTACATCTAAAAAAAACTGCAGAAAAATATCAATATTCATATTTAGATCAAAGAAATCTCATTGCAGTCTTGCTCAGGCTGTAAATTGATAAGAAGTTGTGTGAAACTTGCTCAGATTTACTTTGCACTTCACCTGTGCAAACAGATGAAGATGCAGGGAAAAAAATAAATAGACATGGAGCAACCAAAACAACAGTGATTCGCACAAGACAGCTGGTGAGATTAGACCTAGCTGGATGCACTGCATAGACAGAGGCTGATGGGTTGCAACCATGGCTGCAACACTAATTAAAAGCTGCCTGTTTTTTTGTTTTTTTATTAGAGGCTTAATTGGTGGATCTTCAGCTGTGTATTCCTAGGAGGCTGGTTTGCATCTGTCTTTTGGCTCAGCTATACATATGGTGCTGCACGAAGGTGGATCAGTTTATTTAGATACAATTTGCATTTTAACTTGAAGTCTGTAGTACCGCTTAAAGTGAAACAGCTTTGGTGGGGTGCAGTGTTTTAGGCTTTAAAAAAGTTCAAGACTGAAAGAAAAACGTTGGTAATTTCAGCTGTCTTTATTCTAAGCCTCAATAACCCACTTTTTATTACACTTTCTAATAGACTTTGTTCTTCAGTTGACTCATTTCCTAAAAGAACTAAGTTTGTCCGATTTCTTAGAAAAATGAAATTTGAGTTTTCTTGACGGAAACAGTTTAGAAACAGTTCCCCAGACTTTTTGAAAGATGCTCCAAGGCTCTTCTGTGGAATTTGGCTGCCTTTTAGTTTGTTCTCTGTAAAGATGATCCTACATTGCTTCACAAATGTCATGGTCAAAGCTCTGAGCAGGATTCATCACTCTGTTAGACTGGCAGTTAATTTCCAACACAGTTCTTCTGTCATCTCTGATAAGGCATCAGTGAACAGGAGATGAAGCAGCTGAAGCAGCTACACATCTCTCAGGTATTCTGTCAGGTCTTCACTGGATTTTTTACATAATTTTCAGATACAGCTTACCTGCTGCCTTTATTTATGCCTGCCATAACTTCATTTATTCTTCACGAGTTAAGTTTCCTAATATTTTATTTAAGGACAGCCTGCACACCATGCTGAATTAGGTTTTTTGCTTACAGCTCTTTGAGAATCACCTTGTTGGTGGAAAAACAGCCCTGTCAAACTGTTTTATTTTATATGTTTGTGTCATATTACAGGATTTGCAACATGTTGTTAGTTAGAAAAGGGTAAAGGACGCAATCTTTAGACAAAACACTTGAGTCACTGATCTGTAAAAACAAAAAAGAAAGAAAGAAAGAAAGAAAGAAAGAAAAAGAAAAGTAGTATACAGTGTCCAAAGAACAATTTTATAAATCCTTCAGGAGACATACAACATTTAACCTAAGAAGGCTTAAGATGTTTCCACAGTAATGTAATGCACTGTTTTAGGCTATATAACTGTGTGAGGCTGCATGTTTGCAATTCAAACAGGCATCTCATAGATTTTTGACAACATAAGTCAGATGGTATCCATTTAAGTAAAAACATATACAATGTGATATAATGCCCCAGTAAGCATGATCATTTGGACATTTTACAAGCTGAGCACACTGGTGTCACACCAGCTAGAAAGCTCCCTTATAGTGGGACCTTTAATTATTTTCCTCTCATTCGAAAAGATGCACTGATAAATACATTACAGATTTGAAACTGCTGGCCTATATTTTAACCCAGCCCAGCAATATACAAATAATTATGCTACCTTTTTTTAAAAATTATTTTTGTTGTTTTTAAAGTCCAAAATCTGCTTGGATGGCACGTTTTTATTACTGTCCATACAACTCCTACCCATGCACGTGCACGCAGGTGTGGCGAGTTCGACCAGCGACGATGACAATGCGGAAGTGAGCTGATAAGAATTCAGCGAACCGCTGAAGTCAATTGTTTTCAGCAGACACGATGCCTGACACAAGTAATACCAGATACTGCAAAACATTCTCCTATACAATCCTTAAATTCTGCCTGTTCTTCTATTCGTGCATCTGGTGGGTGAGTACCGACGTGATTACCGTGAAAGAGGAGCGCGCGCACTCTTGTGAAATTAGCCTGGGGATTGTCTGTGTGTAGTCTCCGGAAGAGGTGGTATGGTTGTTGTTCAATATGATTTAAAACAAACAAACAAAAAAAAACACCGAGTTTAAAATAAAAAAAATATTCACGGTGTTCGCCTGTAGTCTTTGATTTATGTGAAACGGCCGGTGTACAGGTGTTGTACCTGTGGCGTAATACACCTCCTATAAAACCATATAGGCTGTGGCCACACCCTCCTTAGAGTTTTTTCTTTGTTTGTTTGTTTAGGCTCCTTTACGTGCCAGGCACTGCAGACAAAGTAAATGTAGCAGCTAAGAAGAAGGAAGAACAACAAACTGAGAGATCATACAAACTGCAAGGACGTGACTTTTTTGTGTCATCTTGTGATCAGACTGACCACAGTATGATAATTTGATGATTCGGCACAGGATCAGTTCACATGGATTTGGTAAACGAAATATGGTTAAATCAAAGTATTAGATTACTCCAAGTCATTGAGTTGGTATTCGTTCAGTACAGCTATCAGGACTGAATTCCTTCTTTGGGTTATCAGTCTATCACCTGTTTGACCTGTTTCAGCTTGTTGTTTAGTTCTTTATGAATCATTCTGTTAAGTACAGAGTGTCTTAAATGTTATACACATTTTTAAAGATCTTCTGCTTCCAGATGCTATTTACAAGAGGGGTTGTATTCTCCCTAACTTCTCTCTAAAATGTCCCGTACACGGTTGTAGCTTTTAATTTGGATTCTTTTTCTGGTGACTGGTCCTTAGTACAAAAGTATGGTAACTGGCTTTTTTCAAACAGCTTGTGACCTTATCTTGCTTTATACCCTCAGAATTTTTGCCTCTGTTGTAAATTGTTTAGCTGTGCTTTCCTAGTCCTGCCAACGCTGTTGGATCAAGTCTGAGCCAAATAAATTTAATCTAATTGTCTAATGTGGCCAAAAGTCTGCTCCCAATATTCATCAGGCAATTTTAAGAGTAACGACATGCCACTGCAGCTGTGATTGATGTCACTCTGCAACGGCGTCAGCTGAATCTCATGGTTGATGCTAAGATGTTGATGTTTCAACTCTTTTTTTGCATCATATGTTTCTGTGTTCCTGGTCATTGTAAAAACTCATCTTTTTTCCTTGTTAAAGCCCTTGCAGTCATTTCTTTCATTGATGCAGATGAGCAAAAAACCTGTGAATATATTTAAGACTTTGTGTTCACTTTTTATAACTATGGTCTTCCAACTAGTTGAAAGGATAGATACTGAAATGTTGATGCCACCATTACAAGCTATTTGTATTCTAAACGGGACTCCTTTCATATTTGAATAATTTGTGAAAAATTTACTTTATTATCATCAGGAACATAGTGGGAATCATCTGTGACTAATAAACAATTGGAAAGAACTACTTCTTCTTTTGCCTGCTGTTGTCATGTGAAAAGAGGCACAGTTTGGTGCGTGCCACTCACTCTCTTGCTCAATGTGTTGTAGTTGAATTCTTATCAATTGACGCTGCTGATGAACAAGGAGTCTGCAGACAGAGGTCTTAATGATTCTTTTAATCAATCAAACAGAGTGGCCCTCTCCAGAATCAAAGACCCCAAACAATCATTTCATATCCTCTTATATAGACCATAGTTTAACACAATTGGTTGATATCTTCATCTGCTTACCACCATGCTATTCTGGGATACTTGCCTTCTAGGGCATCTGATATCATAA
>JAVQJG010219459.1:0-15572 GCA_036024015.1 Craterocephalus amniculus
ATGTCTATTATCTCAACTAATAGCACGCTGGAGATCTTTTTTAGCTGTATGTAGCAGGTTTTGGACCAGCAGTAACAACAGTTTTGACCGCGCTACATGCACTAATATGTATGCGCGTGCACGTGACTAGCGAAGTCATTGTGCACACCTGAAAATAGGGCTCCCCCGAAAGCAGAGGTGTTATTCGAACCCTGCCGATACACAACTAATATTTTGGTGTTCTAAAGATTTTAAGGAAAATTTTGTTTTGGATGCTACAACTTCTTGTTTTGTGCTATAAACCTAAAACCTTTGTAGCACCAGTGCTAAAAGCTTAAAAAGTTAACGTACAGCCCTGATATGGACTGAAACTGGGCAGGATTACCATTTTGGGAACGTTTACAATCCCTATAAGGCTATGATCTCAGGAAACATAATTTTTGTAGCATGCCAGACGAAGATATCATTGTGTTTAGAGTAATGACTTATTTAAACTTTATGCATTATACATCCACATAGTATCTGCAGTATATTACTTTGGAATTCATTGCTAGAAAAGCAGGGCATGGGCGTGCAGATGGATGCTGGGCAATGTGATGGATACCTTAAGGGCCAGGATGGCATTTTGTTGGTTGCCTCTCTCAATCTCTGTCCTTACATGGCTTACTGTACAGCTGTATGCTGCTGAACTACACAAATCCTAAATTAAGTGCTGCAGAATTGGAATTGGCTCTCTTGTGAAGTGTTCCACTTGCATTGGAGCTTAATTTTGCCTACTCATATCATTTGATTCAGTCCCCTAGTCCCTCTTTTGCCCACTGCAGCCCATCGCTCCCTGTTCCTTCTCATGCAAAATAAGCCCATTTACTGCAATGTGCCAGCATCCCGGTGAATGATTGCTACTCAACACTTGATATATAGGTGTGTGCATTTGTGGGTATGTGCACTGGATGTATTATGTTTCCTATGGATTTTTTTGCAGTCATATTAGTGTGTTGTTGTGCATTAAGTCTTTTTTCTTTTACATTTTCATTTTTTAATGGATGAATTAAAAAAGATAAAAGATGCAGTGAAGCTCAGAGAATATTTCATATCACTCTCTCATTCTTGTCTGAAATATTTCCTCTTGTCATTAGTCTTTTTATCCTTTGCTGATGTTAGCACAGACACGCTTACTCTGCTTACCTGCTTAGTTAGACCAAATTTGTTTTTGTTTGCCACAATTTTTTATTGTTTTTTTTATTTTTATGCAGATACTTCATTGTTATGTTTCCGAGTTCTCTTTGGCCTTTGTAGGCATTTGTATAATTCACATTTCCGTAAGATTGCCCATAGAGTTATTTGAAACTTGCCTTGTACTGGAGGTCAGAAAGTGCCTGGCCACCTAACAGTAGTGTCAGGGCCCAGGTGGCGAATCTCCTATATCTCTCCGTTAGATAAAGTATCTGCAAACCTGCACCAAGTCTTCACATTTTGCTGATAAAGCAAATGATACTTAAAGAGGGAATGTAGAAGTAATGGCAGAGTATCTGAGCCACCTGCTTCATACAAGCAGCCTCTGATTGCCATAGATAAACATGGCCTTCACCCTTGTATATCAGTTTCCAACTTCCTTGATCCATTTACCTGCTTGTTTGCCAGATTTTTTTCTTCTTTTTTGGGGGGGGCGGAGGACCAGACAAGCTGCTTCGCCTCCAGCTATCCTTCAGTCACATACTATATGATACTGGCTATTGTTGTAAAAAATCTTTAGGTTGGAACTGCTGGCTTTAGCCCCAAGGCTCATTTTCTCCTTTGTGTCTGAAATGGAGTGGTGGGAGACCATTGAGATTTAAAAAACGGTATCAGTTTTTTATCAGCCCAGTGGGTCCTTTGTTCAGGCCTACTGTGGCATTGCATCTACAGCAGATAAGGACAGAGAGATAACTTTTTTAATGGCTTGACTGTGTGCAGAAATTTAAGTTATATTTGCAAACATTTTGCCTTTCATTATTTTCGATTCCTTTTACTTTTCCTCATCAAAAAAAAGATGTGGCCATTTTTCAGTGATTTGATGATGTGGCCATTTTTCAGCGTTTTAATTATGTAGCCATTTTTCAGCAATGTAATGAATGTGTTTTTATGCGGAAATATGCTTTCTTAAAAGGTTTTGAGATTATATATAATATTCATACAAAATATTACACTAGGTGTCTCTTCTTTATTATTATTATTATTTTACTTTTTCTGTGCACATGCATGATTTACAGCCTAAGAAAATTATCATCTATTTGCAGAAATTGTTCTGCTTCACTCTGTTTCTCCACAAATAAGCACAAACGACTGTGGTAGCAAGAAAATAAACTGTTTGTGTGACACATGTGCAGCTTGAGCTTGGCACGGCATCCATGTTCAGCCTGGCTGCACACAACTTGTTTGAATGTCATATTTATCCCAGTGTTTTGTCAGAAAATTAACTTCCTGTGAGTTTGCGGCAGAGCCGAGCATATGGCCGCAGATCTCTGGAGATGACAGCCTAGCAGAGCGGGAGCTCGCCGGTGCCGCTGCCCTGCTCTGGCGGCAGATGCTCCGGGCTTCTCCGCGATTAAGTGGAGATCATCACTGTTTTCTTTGAGCACCGCTGTGCCTTGTACTCTGAAGTGTTTCGTTAATCACTGCCTGCCTCCCTGCCTTTTCTACACAAGCTGCCAAAGCTCTCATTAAGTTTGAATCTCCTTCTTACTACTCACTTGTTCTCCGGCTCAATGCATTGGTGACTGAATATTAGAAGTCACCCACTCTGCACCTGTTTGCTAGAGAAAGCCTCAAAAAGGAAAGGTTTGCCTTTTTGACTGGTAGATGTAATTAACGTGGCCCTCCACTGCTGTGCAGGCATTTTTAAGGCTTAACATGCATTCTTTAAGCCATTGAAAGCTTATCTTCTTCTTGTAGTTTGCTCATGTTTATGTAATTTGTATTAGTTTTGCCAGCACAGACCTCTTAGTGGAGCAAAGCCCCGCTTATACTTTTGTTCTAGTCTTTTTTTCTATTATTTCTGCGTTTTGGTAATTGTTAATTGCAGTTGCAGTTGCATAAATTACTCTGTTGTCCATCATGTTTGACTATTCTGATTCTTTGGCATTAGAATGGCAGTATAATTCAAAGAAAAACTGGAAAAGAGGTTGATAAAAGAGAGAGAACTTCAGCCTCTGTGAGCTCCTATCATTTCCCAACCCAATCTCATACTCACTTGTGTTGTATACATACTGTATCTCCTATACACAGCTATTTATTGTCATTGTTAAACATTGTGACATGCTTTAACCCTGATTGATCTTGATCTCCGACACAAATAATAATGTGATTACAGGCTTTTCTGCTTCTGCCTTTACTTTAGTGTAAAATAACATAATATATTTCTTTTCATGTTAATCGCCTTGGTTGGAAGTACATCTCAGTGCACCAATAGGCTTCAGTAATGCCTCCTTTCTTCTTCTTCTTCTACAAAAAAGAAACCCTTCTAAAATAACCTATTTGTAGCACACCCACACGCACATTGCTTAGCTCTGTAACACCGTTATTCTGCACCTATCAAAGCCTGGCTTGCTTGTCCTGGTGCAACGATCATTCCCTCACAATAGCAGGATGGCTTTACTGTGCTTTTGAAAGCATTTGCATGGCAAAGCAATAACATGCACCTTGTAAATAAAGGAACTGATCCTGTTCAATGCAGGTTGGATTTCCTGGATAAAGCTGTGGGAAATAGAACCCTGTACTGCCACACGTGGAAATACAGGGGCCCGTTTCCTCATCCTCAAGTTTACTTTACAATTTGTGCCTGCTTAATCTTGTCTGTCAGGCGGTTAGGCACAAACACAAAAATGAATGCAATCCCTTGTGCTGCTCTGGTTACTTGGCAGACAGCTGATTAGTGCCAGTGTGCTTCTTTTCAGAATTTAGATACCCAGATAGAAAGCTGTCACTTATTCATTGAGTCTAAGCACCAAAATAGCAATTGCTGTTCTCAGTCAACTACGAAGAAATTGGTTTGCATTGTTAGTGGAGATTGATTAGTGACTTTTAGAAGAGGCTTTTGAAATTACTTTTAAATCAGTGAGTTGGCAGAAAGCTGGTTGAGCACTCTATCTACATTGAGAGGTCAAAAATAAGGGAGGGGGGAGGGGTGTTGTTGTTATTATTATTAATATTATTTTATTTTAGTCTTTGCTTACACCGTCTGAGTGCCATGCATTTGAACCCTCTGCGCCTGCATATTGTTATTCACCACGATAAACCTTTATCTCATCTACTCAGAATTAAATCTATTCACAACTGTACAAATTGCTACTGTGCTCTTGGCAAGGCACAGCTAATTTTTAGACGAGGAATTTCCTTGTCAGGAGCAGCCAAGGGAGAAGGTGTCAGTTTGATAGCGCAAGTACACTAACGGCTGTGCAGGAGCATAAGCGTTTGCTGCGCTTCGGTGGTGGTGCGTTTGATTTCAACACTGACCACCGGTGATGCCAGCCCTGTAGTCCTCATCTCAGCTGCCTCTTGAGACACAAACATAGACAGCCCTCCCCACCTCCCCACCCACCTCACTCCGTCTGATGCTGCTGAGGGAGAGGGGAAAGTGAGAGGCTGCCAGACAATAAAGTCGTTGTGGAGTTTGTACTTCCCAGTTGTCTATTGTTGCCGTGCAGTATGTGGGAAATCAGTGTGGGTGTACAGCGACCTCAACGACTATACCCATCTTCCCCAGAGGCACCTCAAAAGACACTTGTTCAGTTCCTTATCATAGGCCCTGGGCTCTGCTGTAAAATGAGAGATGGGAAAGAAAGGGAACAGAGGGAGGTAGTCTCTGCTGAGCAGGAAGGCCAACATGTGCCTGTGGAGATCTTGCATCTTTTTAAGCTACCCACCTATTTGACGCTTCACTCCCTCTCCCCTTTTCTGTTGATATTGTGTAGTGCAACAACTTGTGTTACACTCTGAAAGTATTCTTTATGCCGTTTAGTACTATGCAAAGTTTGAAATATGAATTACTTTCTCAGTGTGAATGAGAGAATATGATGTTTGTGACCTTGTTTCAGTTTGAATCATATGCCCCGCTGTTTCCTAATATGCCCCTAGTGTATGTAAAGCTGAAAGCACATTTATTACACATCAATAATTCTGTACATTTCCTTCTGGAAAACTAATTCTCGTAATAGGATTTTGTCAATGTGATTTGAATAATGATCTCAAAACATCCCATTTTAGGCTACTTAACTAAATAGAATATTACTGATTGCAACACTTATGCATGGTTGGGGTTTTGGTAACCTTCTTTTCTTTTTCTTGCCAACAGCCAATTTTCTCTCAATTAAAGCATGATATTAGCACTCAGTAGGGCATAAACAGAAATAACCGTACACTACTGAATATCACGCCTTGATTATGAGCTTAAGAGTGGGTGTACAGATGGATCCAGTTTCTATACTCCAATTAGAGTGCTGGTGTTTGTACAGTATGTGTGCTTATATGTCTTTGGAAACAGCGGGGAGTGAATCACTGTATGTGCAGGATTGTGTGGCTCACACTTTGGCAGTAGGAAAAACTGGAAGTTTTGGTTCTCTCCTGCTTAAACATCTGGAAGAGGAGGGCAGTGGGAAAAGAGGAAAAGTCACAGGTATAGAAAGAAGAAAAAGTGTATCATTACATTGAGAGGTAGTCAGTAGTGATGCCAGTTGGCCAAAGTTAGCAGGAAGCTGTCCCAGTAAATGGCAGCAGCTGCTCGCAGTTCGAGAGAGCATGTCCCAGTCAGAGGAGAAAAGGGATGGCATCTACATTAATACTACCTTAATGGCCCATCTGGCGCTCCGTAGGGTCCCTGGCTGCGCCATCGACTCATAGGCGTTTGACAGGCAGTCTCTAGCGCACCAGACGCGCATGGCATGCCAAATGGCTGGGAGACGCCTCCATGGCACACAGATCTGTCAAACTCTCTGACGCTGTAGTCACACAGGCACGGGAAGTTAAGGCAAGTTTTCACACGTGATTGGTTCTTGACATGGATGAGAAGTGGGAGGGGGCAGGAGCAGTATGACTGGCTTGTCTGTAATATATCTCCCCTCCGCATGCTCCTCAAGTGCAAACACACACACATGCGTGCACACTCCTAGTGTACACATTCATTCACACACACCATCATTTATACATGTACTTTCCATACTGGAAGCTAAGTAACCATGACAAGATTAAACCTCAATAAAAAAGCCAGGTTAAGATTAGCCGGTGGAGGATTTACTCTGCTCTGATGGAAAATGAAGATAACAATTTTTTTTTTGCTTCAAGTCACATCCACTCTCTGTAAACAAATGCTGGAACTAATTGCTTCATTGGAAGAAATTGTGGAGGGTCTTATCAAAACACCGCAAGGGTTTTTTGCTGTAATTGGCATAATTGGTTGACAGAGAAGGCTGCAGTTCATGATGTGACACAGTGATGCACTTTACAGAAAAATGACTGATCATGGCTTTAGGACTATAGATTGCCCTTTTAGATACTTCAAGCTACTGTACTGATTTATATGCAAACTCTGGACAATTTGTTCATGGTCTTGCTTCATGTATGCCTTTGTACATGGAAGGATTAAGGGTAACTCTTGGTCAGTTTTACCAGTGTATTGTCTTAGATAGAGCCGTCGCCTACTAATACAGGAGGTCGGCGGTTCGATTCCACTCCGGCACATGTCGAAGTGTCCTTGGGCAAGACACTGAACCGTACCTTGCCTACCGATGTGCCTATCGGGTGTATGAATGTGTGTGAACGTTAGCTCCTAAGCACCCAGTATGTTCCAATATAGGTGCTGTGTGAATGGATATGAATGGGTGAATGAGATTCGTCATGTAAAGCGCTTTGAGTGGTCTGTGACTAGAAAAGCGCTATACAAGTACAGTCCATTTACCATTTACCATTCCTGCTCTGCCCTATGTGTGGCTGGGCTTTCCATCAGCCCTTGTTGAACTCCACAATGGCACAGAGCAGGCTTTTCAGAGTGTGGGTGATATTCTGCATTACAGTGAAAACCAGCACAGATCACAGTCCCAAAAGTCTGTATCACACTGCTGCTGAGAAACAATGGCTGCTTTCTGTATAAGTAAACTGCAAAGAAAGGTACAGATAGATGACTTTGGAACATTTGCTGCCATTTTTCCCCCCTTGCACTTTTTTCTTAAGGACATTTAGAGATAGTTGCAGTTAAAAAATGGAACGGAAGGTTCTTTAGAAAATAAATTTCAAATGGCTTATCCAGTAGGTAGCCCCAGAGGACACCTCAGGGATAAACCTTGGCAAGAAAAGAAAGATAGAGGGGGGAAAAAAGAAATTGGAAAGAAAAAAGAGCCGTGACTAAAACAGTGGAAATATACAGAGAAAATGTATCCTCTTAACCTGCCAACACCTCTTCAGAAGACTCCGAATCCTCCGTATCAGCATTCACTCTCTCAACTTTTTGCTGTGTTCATAGAAAACGCATGGATCGCTGATGTCTCACATCTCTCTGTCTAACATTTCAACAGCTGGCAAGGGCTGTTTAAAAATGACTGACTCCATATTAGACACCTTCTCAGTTAGTTTGAGTGTTTATCGTTTTGTGTAGTCAGTGATGTCCTTTGTTTTTAGATAATTATTGTTGGTGACATGTCATTCTTAACAGTTCTATTTTAACAACTCGAAAAAACTGAATGAAATTAATATCAAGGAGAGGACAGCTGGACAAAAGGTTTTGTGTAAGAAGGTGAAGGGTGAGGAGAGAGAGTAAAATAAATAGAGAGGGCAAGATGAGAACTGAAAGGAAATGAGATGAAGAAAGTGGAATCAGCAAAATGGGTTTGGGGGCTGAAGAGAAAAGAGCAAGAGGAACTCTTCAACTTTCACTCTGAGTCCCAGATGTGTTATAGGCAAGATGTAGCCTTTGAAAAGCTTGTGGCAAACTAAGCAAAACATTCACCCCCACTCTCTGTTATTTCTCATACACTTCTTCTCTTTCTTTTGCTCCCTTTTTCCTATACTTAACACATCTCCCTCTCTTTATCTTTCTCCCTGGGCATCTCCGTTCCTTAGTGGCAAACCCAGCTGCAGGGTCTCTGTGGTACACTGAGTGAACCTCCATTGGCTCCTCTAGCAGGCAACTAAACAACAAAAAGAAGACTCGCCTACTGCATTTGCACCATGTCCGTCCTATGATCCAGTAGGATATTTCCCCATATTGTCGTGCTGTTTTTCCTGTTCTAATGTCAAATGAATAATGGACATTTTCAGTGTAAACCCATCTTGTAGCCTGATTTTGCCATCTATAAGCAGAAATTAAGTTTGCATGAGATTCTGTAACACGCCACTGCTTGAATTGCAATCAATTGTAAAGCCACTAGAGGGAGCTTATAATATGTTGTGGTCCTGTGGAATCTATATGGATCTGCCGTTCCTGCTGTAAGGAGGAAAAAATAAACAATTTCTTAAATGTTAAAAGTTCTGTTCTTAGATCACATCAAATATCAACATTATTTGGATACTGTCAAGAAGATCATATCCTTTTACCCATGAAGAAACAAAGAGCTACAGTAAATTACATTCTAGGAGTTTACTTTCATAATCAATGAACGAATGAAAACCATAATTGCTTACCACATGTCTCTGAGCAGATATCGGCTGGTGTGAGTCTGTGTGCACATGCAGAGGTGATAATTCTACTGTTGTTCAGAAGCTTGAGTAGGGTGTGTAATGAAATAACAGAGGGCATGTCCAGACGCGCTTTCAATCAGTTTTCCAATTGTAATGAGTCCGGGCAGAAAGTCTGTTCATTCCAACTTGATCAAAAATGAGAGAAAATCTGCAAATGATTTATTATATCCTGTGGAGATTCCCCAGTTAGACGAGTTAAAGTGATGCTGAGCTGAAAATTAAAACACCATCTTTTAACACCATCATTTTCTTAATATAAATGGAAAGTGGGGGCATAAACCAGTTCAGTCAGGACAATCGAAGAAATCTGCTTTTTATGCTTCACTTCCATCTGTATTTGTTTTTCCCCCTTTTTCGGGGTGGGGGGGTACTTTTAAAGTATAAGCCTATTTTCCATTTTAAGATTAATTTCTAAATCAAGTTTTACTTTCAGATTTTACTATTTCCTACTATTTGCTACTAAGTTACAATTTATTGAAGAGCAGATTTCCTGGGCTTCTACACTCCTACAACTGTGACATATTTTCACATTGCCACTTAATCAGATTTTTTTGTCTCTGTCCCTACCTGATAGGAAAGGGGTGACATGACAGCCTAGAGTCCAGCATTGTCTTGCCATAATGTTACACAATTTTCACTCTCACATTACTAAAACCGCCTTGGCCCGATAGAATTCGCCATACTCTGCGCTTCTTCACTCCTCCTGGCCTTTTCCAGTGACAAGGCTGCCGATGATACAGATCCACTGTGACATTTTACATTGTGCTCCCTAATTGCTGCAGCTGATAGTGGGATGGCTCACCGTACAGCTGTATATTTCCCCTTTGTCTTTTTATTCAGTTTTCAAAAGTGGTTAGTACATGGTGTTGTACTGTATTGACTAATTGCACTGCTCCTTTCTGTTGGATGGTATAGCATTAGTTGTCTGTCTGAGCTAAACAGTTTCATCCGCTTCAAATCAATTACTTAATTTAACTCATAACTTTAAAATTTAAACTTTTAAAAAAATGAGTGAACAATATGGTTTTACTGACAATAGCATTGATTATTCCTCATTTTGCTTTGGTTAATTTTCCACAGAATGGGATTCAAAACTGAAAGCCAAGATAAACCCATGTGATAGAAGCTGCTCTAATTATACAGTTGTTTTAAGACTGTCAGGTTCCAGAAAAAAGAGAGCCAGTCATTTGGGAAAGTGAAGGAGGAGGGTAACGAGTTGGAAGAGGCGGGGTAGAGGGGGACAGTTTGATGGACGGACATTGTAACACCAGCATCTGGTGATAGCTGCAGCTCCTGTATCATTTTCCCCCCGCCAGCTTGCCAGCTAAATAAATATTGCCATGATATGTCTTGTACCAGCAAGTGTAAATTACTTTAACACGTCAATAACTAGTTTACAATGATGTTTTTTTCTGCCATTTCAGAACATATATTGATTTTACATTGTCGTTAAATGGCACAAGCATGGTTTCCTTTAGCTATACTTTTGTTTTTTCACTGTTGTGCTGTCAGAATAAACCAGATAGGAAGAAAAGGGAAAAACTGTGTCAATTATCAGTTAGTTCAGATCACTATATAGAAAATTCAAGTTGACATCTGTAATATGATGGCTGATACCACATAGCGTTTGAGTTAGTGGTTGTAATTATGATAAAACTGTTTTTTTTTTGTTTTTTAAAAAAAAAACATGTCTTTTTTCCATCGACTTTTTACTCACAGTGCATATCATGTTTTTGTTAAAAAACAAAGCATCTAAACTGTTATTGCTGTTGAGATTTTGCATATTTTTGCAAAATGAAACCATGAATTATCTATACCTGCAGTTCTAGTGCAGAATTGCAGGGGTATCTAAGGGGGCTACTACAGCAGCCACTAGGTGAGACCCTGTGTGTTGTGTCTGTGTGTTCTGACTGTGTGTTGGCTCTGCATGGAATCACCAGTCCATGAACTCACCAGTCCATCCCAGTGTCAACACACAAAGACAAATAACTACTCACAACTAATTGCTATCCTAGGGAGAATTTAAAGTGACCAGTTAAGCTACCATGCATGTGTCTGGACTGTGGGAGGAAATTAGAGTACCCAGAGAGAATCCACACATACATGTACAGGGGGGAGACATGCAAACTCTACACAAAATGGCATGAATGGAAAACCTCCCTCCTCAGCCAACGCCAAGGACTCAGGAACTCAGTGAAGCAACACTGTTATCCACCTCGCCTATAAAAACGGAACCTTTCTTTGAAAAAGGTGGATCTAGTTTTCTTGTTTTTTTTGTAAATAAAGCTGATTATAATTGGCACTAAACATACAAATTTCAAATGCAACGCGGCCCCCTGGCAATTTTCCACTTTAAACTATTTCATGTGCTTCCTCATTAAAGGTAGGGAAGGATGTCCAGGAAAAATTGTTTGAGCAAGCTACATTTTGAAAATACACAATTCAAAAGTTCAAACCCCTTTCTTTAGATTTCATGGCAGACGGCATCCCTTTGCAGCGCCACTGAAGCACATTCTGCTCTAGCACTGCTCTCCTTCAGCTTTTTTCTTTGCAGCATTTTTCTTTTACAACTCGATATAGACACCTTTTCTGCTATAATGTTCCATATGTTTAAATGGAATATACCCGATTTCACGGCCGGCTAGCTTAGTTAGCGATAGCGGCTAGTTTTTTTTCTTTTGTGTGACGCTTTTTCTGGGCTAAGGGGTTTAACTTTCGTAACTTTATACCAGATCACTATGGGAACGCTATTACTGGCTGATCGGAGTCTGGACGTTCCGAAAATTAACCTGGCAGAGAAAGGGCGTCGCGCCAAAACTAGCCGGATGTGAAATCGGGTATAGTCCCTTTAAGTATCTCTTTTGATTTGATTTAATTTTTATTTATTTCACACGTGTAGTAGTGTAATATCATTTTCCTGTTTATTAACATTTTTGTGTTTAATTGAACACTACAACCATGCATGCTAAGTTGGCTTGCTTATATAACTAGCCAAGCTCTTGCTCTTACTTCATTCATTACATGTGCTCCAAGCCTCTGCGAGCACATGATTCGTACACCAGGACAGGGATGCGTGGAGGAGAATGGACAAATGTCAGTTGAGTCTGATAGTCATATCACGATCCGGTCATAATGATTGGATGGTGTTTTTACAATCCTGTCGTTCTGCGGGTGACTAAAGTATTTTAATTATGTGTTTAATTAATTGGCTACAAAGGGGATTTTAAGCAATACAGTAAAAAAATTATTCTGAAAACATCTCATACTCTACCTTTAACAGAGAAAATAAATAATTAATATAATTTTACTGATAGCAATTATTTGCTGTATATTCTTTGTGGTTGTTCTTTTTATAGACATCAGAGTACAAAAAATTGAGTATCTACTCCATTAAGCATGTCTGCAGACTTGCTTTCACTTATGTATGATCTGTTTTCATTCAAACAGATTCCTCCTCTTTAGGATGGATGTTGGGGAAACCCACAAAATCCAAGTTTAAGCTCCACTATAATCATGGTGATTTTAATCAAGGCTCACACTGTGACCCCCTTATTTTCTCACAGTGCTGATTGCACTGCAGTGCAGTGATGACTAGCATTACAAAATTGCAGCCCATGATTAACCTTCATATCATATACATGTCCCCGAAGCAGAATACAGTGAATCTTAATCCCAAAATTACACCCACAAGGACAGCCTCACCTTTTGACAAAGCATTGTCCCATATGAAAAGAGGAAGACACTTTCCTGCATACTGTATATGGAATGGTACATCTGACCAAGTAATTGGTCAACTCATATATTTCAGTCAGACAAAAGTATGTGGTGCATGAAGCAATTTGTTCTAGACTAGTTGTTATTCTACATATTCTAGGTATTTGATAAAATGACAAAAAAAACAGAAAACAGAAGAACCCCACAGAATTAACAAGGTTTAGGTTTTTTGAAGACATATATATTTTCTTTAAGTGATTATACATTTTTATGTCTCAACACCATTTAATTGTGCAGCCAGAACACTCTAGCAAGGAGGTCAACAGGGCTCTCTCCTTAATTTACACAAAGACACACATACACACAAATTGAAAAATCTGTTTCCTTCCATCACAGATGCTCTCAAAGGGGCCCCCCTGAAACATGCCCAGACTGGAATTTGCCAAAATATTCTCTCCTCTATCTAACGCACACTGTGTCCTATCTCATCTCAATCCCATTTCACTTATTCCATCAACATCTCAATTAATACCCCTTCAGAGGGATAGCTCCCCACAGAGACTCAGACTTACTGGGACGGTGGATTATCCCAAACATTCTCCACAAATACTTTAATTTGGAAACCACATCACTAATATATCACCTAACTCCATCTCATTCTCAGTCAACACCAATCACATGAACAGCTGTCAGACATTACATGTATGTTAGTGTTTTAGGGCCTTACAGTCATGGTCCACTTTTTTCAGGGATTTGAAATTTGAAGTACTTTAAAAAAAAAAAAAAGAAAATGTTCTGCATTTGATGGAAATATTTAGTCTTTGTGATGATAACTATATACATATCTCATTAAAGATGTTAAATGTAAAGTAAGGAAAAAAAAACAAAAAAAAAAGTTTTTCTGATGATAGTACTGATAAATATTTTTTTCATATTTGTTTAACTTTATTAAATCTTTTTTCTTCTTGAGTTGCCTGTGTGAAACAAATACTGTATGATTTTGCTGTGCCTTACTCTGTGTTTGTCATGGAATATACCGTACAATGCCCCCATTCCACTCTCGATCTGCCACTTCCTCCTGCTCTGTGCTGCAGCTAATGGATTTTTTTGTGGTTTCCAGGATCCGCTCCAGAAATGTTCTCCTGTGGAGATCTCGTAAGAACTGCCCTCAGCTAGTCCCTCCGTCTGCCATTAGGCCTCTCCATACTTTTTATCCCAAGACCTTCGAGATCTCAAACTGCCAAATGAGTTGAATTATGGCCAGTTATGTGGAGTGGACCCAGCATCACGGGGGAGAAGCTTGAGTCCGTGGAACTAACCACACTCCTGACCATTAAAAGGCATCCTGACACTACCTCTTTATCTTCTGCCTGCTCTCAAAGGCCAACAGTGCAAACTCATGTCTCCCAAAGCTGAGAAACAGTAGAGCATTTCAAAACAGTGAGCTAGGTAACCAACCAGCCTTTCTGTCACAGCAACTGAACAGCAGCCAAATCAAAACTGCCTTCCATGCTTTCAGCTGTGATTTATCTGCATTTCTTCTCGTAACATTTTGCCCAGTATTTTTATTTTCTAAATGTTTATTTTTTGCCTTCTGCCCACCAACTTAAGCATTGGACCTTTTAGGGATGTAAACACGCTAAATGCATGTTAAAAACAACTGGCTAAAACAAGTGTGGTTCCCTCAGTAAGGCTACTGTTAAAATGAGATTATCCAAGTTAAGCAGCACACACACACACCAACACAAATGCACAGACACAACCCCCCGAAGCAGTAAATTTGATCTGTCACAATAACAGGGGCATCATGACATGATGGGTGCAGCTTTTTTTTCCCCCTTTTCTCTCCCCCGTTCGGTCTCTCTGGTCTCTCGATGCAGTGTGTAATGTTTGCTGAAGCTGCTGGCTGAAATTGAATGAGTGATACAACCAGAGGTGCTGGGATTACCGTGGGCAGAATTGATGCTATCTGTCCAATGATGTGTTATTTTGTGGAAGTGAGGCAACAAACCGGAGAGAGAAATGCTCGCCCCACTCTGTATGATTTTACAGTTTAAGTGGTGAAAGACAAATAGAATAACAGTGATGTGGTGGCAAGGGTTGTAAATGGTTGAATAATTTCCCTCGATTTCAAAATTCATTTATCTTTTCAGCAGTCCGCTGCAGAGCTTCTCATAGCGGCTTGAATGGTATTCATCCTTCAAGTCCACTTGCTATTGCTGCATCAGCTAGCTCAGCATCCATGTCCAGAGGTGAGGCAGGTTACGTCCAGTCTCTATTCCTCTTAATAGGGTCAACTGAGAAGAGGGTCAGAGGTAAACTAATGACACCTGCAACAGATGCTCCTTCCTCGAAGTCGCTGCTAAGGCTTAGCAAGGGCTCAGCTTGTGGGAATAAATGTGCGCCGCTTTGAGACTCAGCTGGCTGCACCCGGGTCAGCTGCTAACCACTGAAAAGACTAAATTCAGCTCTTTTTGCTGGTTTGGGGCACAAGCTGAGGGTCCTTGGCTATTGTTGTGAGGTCAGGTTAAAGCTGTCCAGATTGCCTGAGCAGCTAATAACCATTCATCATGAATTCAGCATTGCATAGCTGTGCAGTTCTCCCTTGATAGGTTAAAGGCTTTGAACAAAGAAATTTAACTGTATTTTATTTCTCAGTTGTTCATGTGTTTTACTATTAATATGGATAGGAATTTCTTGTAAAGAATTACAGTACTTTTAAGACCTCTTCTGTCATTCTCAATATTAAAGTGTGCATTTATATGTAGTAATTTAATAAGACTGTGTCCCTTTTGAGGGGAAACTTGTATAAGAGGGGCTATTTTTCTCTTCCATGTAAACAGCTGGCAGTAGTCCATGCTTTCACAATTACTGGGCATCTAATTGGCAATAATCATTTTCATTTAAGCAAATATAAATAGGCAGTTGCCCCTAGAACAGACAGCTGTTGATAGAACCTTCTGGCAACATAGTTTGGATGTTTTCAGATGTGGCTGATCACTGCTTAGCGGGCCATTCAAGTGCTCATTCTCTGATGTTGGCATACACTCATTTGCAATTTTATTTTAGCTCAATGCCATGGAAAGAGCCAAAATGATTTACTGACTGTTGTACAGAGGTACACGTGAATCATAAATTACCTGCACGGGCCCTATGCTGTGTCTGAATTGAGTTAG
>JAVQJG010219474.1:0-12850 GCA_036024015.1 Craterocephalus amniculus
TCGATTTAATTAAAAGAAAATTAAATAGATGAAATAAATTTAAATTATATTCAAATTTAATGGAAATAGACACAAATATAGATTCAATTAATTAAATTTAAGTGAAATAAAAAATAAAGTTAAATAGAAATTTAATTTTAGAATTTAAATAATTCTAAAAAGAGTAACATCTGGCATATTTCATACCTTGCTGAACCACAGAGTGGTGCTATCATCCTAAGTTTTAGTTGGAAGGTTAGTGGAGTGCTGACTCATTCTCCTCTTGCAGGTTGGATCTTCTGCCTTTCTACTCTCGCCTGGTGGCAACTCTGCATCCCTGCATGTCTGATGTGGCTGAGGACCTCTGCTCCATGCTGAAGGGAGACTTCAGATTTCATGTATGTCCTCTATTGCCTGATAAAATTAGTTTTATTGCAATCTAATTAAACCAGTTAGATACCAGTTGAAGTGAGTATTAAATTTTGACACATCATTCTGCAGGATGTGTTGGTTTTTCTTGTTGCCTTTTTCTTTTTTTCTCTGACAGTATTATGAATAAAGAGAATGATGTGTTGAATATGTGCTTTTTAGATCCGGAAGAAGGACCAGATCAACATAGAGACCAAAAATAAAACAGTCAGATTCATTGGGGAGCTGGCCAAGTTCAAGATGTTCTCAAAAACAGACACCCTTCATTGTCTCAAGGTGGGTGAAAGATCAGTCTGAAAGTTTCCCTCTGAGCTGATGGACATAAATGCTTCAGCAGTGCTTTTGGTCCTGAAAGGTTTTGTGGAACACAGGGCTGTGTCAGAAACCTGGAGATGTAACCTCGAACAAACAAGGTGGGACAGGCGCACCTTTCTGTCCTGTTTGTGATGCACAGAGGCAGAATAAGAGCTAAATATATGTGTTAAGTGGAACTGTACCTCTCTTTCCCATCGACATATTTCCACTGACACCCGTTAGGAAGCACATGCTGTTAAGGAACAGGGTGGAGTGGCTCCTCCAAGTTGGGACTAAGTCTTTGTCACAAGTGATGGACTATCTGAAAATGTTCATATAAGATGGAGCAAGAGATGGACAGACAGATCGGTGCTTCATCAGTAGAAATAATTACCAAAGCAAAGCAGCCTCATATAATAAGTAATGATAATAATATTATTGATAATAATTTTTTAAAAACCTGATGTTTTTTTTTGTACAGATCCAAATAAATCGTGTCTATCTGCTGGGTTACTAATAAACTACTGGCTTTAAAATCAGCACCAACAGGTTGTTTGTTATTGGTGAGAAACTCCTGCGTGATGCTAAGTTATTAAATGTGCTTGTGTGTTTGGCCGCACAGATGCTGCTGTCTGATTTCACTCATCACCACATAGAGATGGCCTGCACACTGCTGGAGACCTGCGGCCGATTCCTCTTCAGATCTCCAGACTCTCACCTGCGCACCAGCGTCCTGCTGGTCAGAACAAACTATCATTGCTCTGCATCAGCTGAGCCAAAGCGATGTTGAAATAATGCTGGTGCTCATAAACCCGCATTATAATCGTTTACATTCTTTGTGCATTGCAGGAACAAATGATGCGTAAGAAGCAGGCGCAGCATCTGGACGCGCGCTATGTGACCATGGTGGAGAACGCCTACTACTACTGCAACCCACCGCCCATAGAGAAAACAGTGAAGAAGAAGAGGCCGCCGCTGCAGGAGTACATCCGCAAGCTGCTCTACAAGGACCTGTCCAAGGTCACCACAGAGAAGGTGCTGAGGCAGATGCGCAAGCTGCCCTGGCAGGACCCCGAGGTGAAGGGCTACCTGATCTGCTGCATGGTCAACATCTGGAACGTCAAGTACAACAGCATCCACTGTGTGGCCAACCTGCTGGCTGGCCTGGTGGCCTACCAGGAGGACGTGGGCATCCATGTGGTGGACGGAATGCTGGAGGACATCCGTCTGGGAATGGAGGTAAAGAAAGATGCAGTGATGGGGATTTGTGTTGAATTTAACAACTAAAACTGATTTTTAAAGACAGTGTAACATCACTAGAACAAACTCGCTGCATTGTTAGTTATTATTTAGGAAGAAGTTGTAGATATGTCAGTAAAAGCATTTAGACGTGTCTTTACCGTTTGTATCCATCTGGTCTCCACTCTGAGGGAGAATGAAATGGCGAATGGTGGCGAGCTGAACTGGTGTGCTGCTGAGTCAGTGAGGTTTACTGAAGATTGTGAACAGGAAAGTAAAGCAGGAAGAAAATTAAAGACAGTAACTGTTTGATTAAATTAAAAAAAGAAGACTTTTGATAGAATAGAAGTACTTTATTAATCCCAAAATGGGAAATTTAGGTGCACCTGATGCACCCGAAATCAACCTCACAGCTCCATCAAATCTCCAAGTACATGTTGGCTTCATCAGTAAAGTTCGGACTCACACAGAGTGCATTCAGGCAGGAAAGATAACTTTTATTTCAGAAAAACATACTTTCATGGAAGTTGCATCTGGAAATGAAATGAAAATAACAAGAAATGAAGAACTTTTCTCCATGCTACATGTTTAAACCCTTTCAACTTGCGGTTTCTGTTGATGGTTTAAGTTGTAGTTCTTGTTCCCTTGCAATGGAAAATTAGTTTGAGCTGCACCTGCGGTGTTTTTGGCAGCTCGCGACCCAAAGCACGCTTGCCTTGAAGCCTTGAAAGATGCACAAACAGAGGGCAAATTTTTAGCACGTCCACTTTAACTCGTGCTGCACGTTTTCACCATCTCTCTGTGACCTCTCAGTTCTCACTGACCTAAAAAGCAGAGCTTTGCTGCTGGTTGGGTTTGACTAGCCCCTGAAGACATAATGCCCCATCTTAAGAACACAACTTGACTGTAAAGCTTTTTAAAGAACATAAAAGTAGATTTTTTTTATCGTTCATACTTTATCTTATTTTCTCTTGTCTTCCTCTTGCAAAAATAGATGAACTTTTAATACTTTTGGACCATTTATTAATTATCTTGAAGATGATCAGTGCAGAAGAGGTTGCAACATTTAATGAATTACTGATCTCAGCTGCAATATTTAATGGTTTGTTAGCTGCTACATTGTAAATGCAGTGAAAATCTGCACTGATGAAATAACAAATGTGCATCAAACACTGGAAATGTTTGTATTAATGCTACAGATGACCTGGAACTCACAATGATGAGGTAAGGTGCAACCAAGGATAAGGAAAACAAAACAACCAGACGCTGCTCATGACTGACACGTGGGTGTCCCACTGAAAGGAAAGCTTGTTGCTGTCACTGGTGTAAAGACTGAGTGCATCTACGTGTCAAAAACAATGTTTAAACCACATGCTTAAACCGGTTTCATCCAGCGTGTATTTAAAACTATATAACTCTCTTTTGTTTCAGCCGGCAACTTCTATTGTTTTCAGTTTTCTGCCCTTAAAAAAGCAAACATCTTATTGACTTGTAGAGTTTGCAGCACCCAGATGAAGTTTGAAAAAGTGCAGTTCTTCATATTGTGATCATTGACAGCCTGCAGTTTCTCAGGCTTGTAAATGTAAACAAAAGAACTGCTGATGGTCATCCCCCCATTAGGATATCCTGTTTATAAACAGTAAACTAAATCTTCCAGGAAACGGCACGTTTGTAATGATATTCTGATCTCAGTGAGACCAGGTGAGCTCAATAATTTCTACTGGTCAATACGTCTTCATGAAACTCAGTCACTTATCATTCAGACCTTCATCCATCCATCCTGTTTCTGCCTTTTTATTGGGAGCAACAGTCTGAGCTCTTTCTCCACCGTACAGCTGAGAGATACAATCTCTTCGGGGAGTCCTGCATCTGTCTGTGTACAAACGCCTCCCCTGAGAGGGATCCGGAAAGCCCACACCAGCACAGCTAGCTTGTTTTCTCCAACCTATCAACCAGGTTAGGAAGGGCTTCGGGAAAAGTGCTCTTATAAATCAAACCGCTTATTTCCTTGCAGTTCACAGCACCACCTTTTATTGTTTGACGCCATCTTTTTGTTTTTTTCCCCCAGCCTTTTTAAAATGTTGTGGATCTGTCGTTTTGAGGGATTGCAGACTGTGTTCGGCATCAAAAAACAAATAAGGGCTAATTTAACACATCACATGTGATTTCTTATTCGTCATCTTATAAACAAACAGCACTTTTTCACAACATGGATCATGTAGAGATACTGAAAAAAAAACCTACCAAAATCCATCTGATCTGGTTTCCTCTGTTCTCAAAAATTCATACTTCTTTCTTCCTTTGCACCAACTGTGGAGTAGTGCTGTTTTGTTTGTTTGGACAATGATGACATGAGGAGGAGGCATAGCTGCTGTGTATATGTATATGTGTAATTCTATATATATAATATATAGAATTATTTATTTATGTAACATATTTTAGATTTTATATACATTTATCTCCAAAAATGAGTTTAATGACTGTTGTCGTTCTGCTAACTGTTTTATTTCACTGCAGTTTAGGAAAAAGTAGCTTTTCTCAAGACACTGATTTGGATTCTTCCTGGTCGGAGCCTCCTTGGATGTTTTCCAGGCACATCCTACTGGGAGGATACCCTGGAACAGAACTGGGATTATATTTCCCTTTTAGCCTGGGAACACCTTTGAATCCCAGCTGGAGAATGTCAGTGGGGAGAGGGATATCTGGGTTTCCCACCTGAACCTGCTTTTAAATTGACATTTCAAAGTCTTCTATTTCATTTGATTGTTCATTTATGAATCAGCAGCATGCTACAGTTTAAATGGCTTTCTAACATGGACCATGAACTCTGGATACCAAAGTATTCCACAGTCACATGTGAGTCCATCTGTCATAGCTTATGGTTGGATGAAACATGGCCATGTAGCAGGATGATGATCCCAAACACAGCAGCAGATCAACAGAATGAAAAAGTTGTAGACATGGCCCAAACAAAGTCCAGACCTCACACTGGATAAACTACACTTTGACTTGGATGATCAATTTCTGCCCAAACTTTTCTTTTACTTTTATATTTGCTTTCTAAATATATTTTGCATCTCTTTATTTTGCAGGTCAACCAGCCAAAGTTCAACCAGCGACGGATCAGCAGCGCCAAGTTCCTCGGCGAGCTCTACAACTACCGCATGGTGGAGTCGGCCGTCATTTTCCGCACCCTCTTCTCCTTCATCTCCTTCGGGGTGAATCAGGATGGCAGCCCCAGCCCACTGGACCCGCCGGAGCATCTGTTCCGCATTCGCCTGGTTTGCACCCTGCTGGACACCTGCGGACAGTACTTTGATCGTGGGTCCAGCAAGAGGAAGCTGGACTGTTTCCTCATCTACTTCCAGGCAGGTTCCCCCTCCCCAGCACCCCTCTAGTCAGTGAGTTCTTGGCATCAAGACTTTCTGCTAAAATCAAGACATGATGTTGTGTTTGCAGCGGTACTTTTGGTGGAAAAAGAGCTTAGATGTTTGGACCAAAGACCACCCGTTCCCCATCGATATCGACTACATGATCACTGACACTCTGGAGCTTCTCAGGCCCAAAATGAGGCTCAGCTGCTCCTTGGAGGAGGCCATCAAGCAAGTCACCGACCTGGAGAGGGAAGTGCTCGTCAAACTAGGTAAGCAGGACACGACATTCACAGAGACGTTTTTTCTGTATCCGGCTTAAAATCCTACACGTGTGAGGTAAGCAAGTGTTCGCACAGCAGCTGGTGTTTCCGGTTTGACTGCTCTCTGTTGACCCCGGAGAGCAGCATTCCCTGGCGTGTAGGAGGATGATGGTGGATTGCTTATCTCTCTGCTTTATCTCCTAGGTTTAGCTTATTAAAACACACACATACCAAATGCATGTACTCACTTGAAAGACACCTCGGATGTTGTTTGTCCACACCCTTGCTGGTTCCAGTTTTTGTTGGCACCATAAGAAGGTGGTCATAAGCTCAACAGTCGCTTCACAATAAGGGGACAGATGGCTACATCCTGACATTTCTAAGGTTTACCAGGATTTACAGAAGCTAAATACAACATCGGATGAACAGTGGCTGATGATGGATATCAATTTGACATGGGTTATATGGTTATTTATAAACTATTTTGAGTCATTTACCAATGTTTAATCTTAAAGTTCAGGACAGTAAAGTTAGACAATGGGCACGAAAACAACAGGGCAGCACAGTTTAAGTCTGCAAATCACATGACTTCTCTAACAGTAGCTCAGTTTTCATGGACGAATATTTAATCTGTCTGAACTTAATCTGATCAGAGATTGCATTTGACACTTATATGGACTCTAGAGTTGTATTAACATGATGGGCATTTACTTGTAACTTGATTGTAACACTGATGATATATGCAATGCAGTTTAGATTAGAAGAAGGGTGTCCTATTTTTCAAATTTATTTTTAACCTTTTCACAGTCAGTGGTTCTTAACTCTTTCAGTTTCTAACTAAACAAATGATGCAAACCTCGACCAACCAAGAAGAGTGAACCAGAGAAAGTCATAGATGATTCAGCCTTTTTCTACTTAATATGGATGAACTGAATTGAAAGAGATTGACAATTTACTTTCAAGATGTTTGCCAAAAGAAAGAAAGTGTGACAGAAGGTGCTCGGCCTGAAAATATGTGGCTTTTGCTGCTGAACAGGGTAATAAAACCTTCAGAAGTGGAGAGTTAAAGGAACTATACCTGATATTATTTTAAGCTTTCTAAGAAAAATGGTTTTCTACGTGGTATAGTATGTGGTAAAAGGGGTAATTTCATTACAATTAATGACTCATTGACTGCGCATATGTACGAGTTCAGGGCATTTTAGTTAGCGAAAGCAGCTAGTTTTTTTAGCATTGGCGTGACGCGCTCTCTCTGCCTGGTTAATTTGTGGAACGTCCAGACTCCGATCAGCCAGTTATAGCGTTCCCCTAGTGATCCGGAGTCAAATTATGAAAGTTAAACCCCTTAGCCAAGAAAAAGTGTCATATAAAGCTAAAAAAAAATAGCCGCTATCGCTAACTAAGCTAGCCGGACGTGAAATCGGGTATAGTCCCTTTAATGGCTGGAACCAGAAAATAGGCTGCTCTGATAGACTCTACACCGGGGCCTCTATTTATAGAAGTCTAATTAAAAGGCTGACATGAGAACAGGAAGAGAAAATCTAACGACGCTGACAAGCAGCTCATACTGCCTCACTTCTTCTAGTGATAATGGCAAAAACCAAGTTTCATACGGTCACGTTTCACACTGTCAAACCATAAAGCTTGAGTCACAGATCTGCACAAATAGTAATGATCGCCACATAGTTATTGCTGTTTTCTGTGACTTAGAAGTCCACGTCTGCAAAGCGGAACAACCACCTTCTCACTCGTGGCTCAGTGTGCAGGATCTGCTTTGTTTCTGCCTAAAGGGAAAAAGCACAACAGCAATTAACAGCAGCGTCATAACCCAAACACCACGGACACGAGGTAATGAGCACAGTCTGCGAGTTACATTTATATTCATTAGCAGCTGTGGCAGCGTAGCAGGTAAAGCAGCAGGTTTGAAGCACTTGTTCACGTTTGTTTCTGTGCTGTCTGAAGGTAGATTATGTCGTCACAATTAGGTGATGAAGGCAGCATCAAAATGAAGCCTGAAGATGAAAATGGAGGCAGCCGGACAGCCACAAATCCACACTATTTGCCATTTTTTTGCATGACCCTGTCATGTTTGCCCTCTATGAAAATATCAGCATCTCGCTGTCTCCATGTCCATGTGCGTCTCCCAGCCAGTGCAAGTAAACAACCTTCTCTCAGCCTGCACTGCAACTGACTCCAGCTGAGTGTAGGATGTTTACATGAACTGAGCCTGGGCAAGTGTTATAGGAGGTATAGGCTACCAAAATATAAAGTTATAGATCAAAAGGGGGCATGTAGGGTCTAATCAGGACTGAATTCTAAGAAAAGAAAAAAAGAAGAAGTCTGATATGGGGCGAAACAAAAGACAAAGAGGACTGAATATTTACTTGGTTGTTCCGTTTCCGTGGAGGCATGATGCAGTCGGCAGCCGCAAACATCAGACTGAAAGCTCTGTGGAAAGACAGCTTCCAGTCGGGGATGTTTACAGCCCCAAACTACGGATTTGTAACTTAAGTCACATGCATAACCACAGTCAAGCACAGTATTAGCAACTAAAATTAGAATATTCAATATTTCTATAGAGAATCATAAATATACAACACCCCTTTGGATTTTACTTATAAAAAACCCTCATATTGTAAGCTTGTAAGTCTATGAATAAGTCAGTAGCACAAAGATGTCCTGCATGAATACAACTTCACTCAAAATATTCTTCAAGCAGTTGATGAAATCCTACAATGACTGACCGTGTGACTTCCTCACGTTCCAGCCAAGGTTATCATAACGCCATCAACTTACTTATAATATCATTGCATCGCCAAAACGCAGCTGCAAACATAGCTGCTGGCCTGTGTCTGATGCGGCACCACTTAGCAAAAAAAGATAATTTCTCCTTTACTTTATCAACAGTACTATTTCACTGTTCACATCTTTTAGAAAAATGACCTTCCTCTTCATGTTGCATGAGGCAGGTGGCTTGTTCAACACCGTGCCATGGCCTCTTTAAGTAGCTTTCCTTTAAAGATCACCTGATGAACTAATTAACAAAGCTGTCAGAGATTGCTACAAGCCAACTCAGTCGACGTGAGAAATAAAACGAGCTTTACTTTCACTTCATTTGAAAACGAAATGAATGTTTTTTGATATCCTACTGGTATGTCATTGCATAACAATGTAGAACGCAATGAAGGGGCAGGAAATCCTGTGGGAAAAGGCCATCTGACCAGGATAACAACTGACAGCCTCAGTAGATTATGCCTCAAGAAATCCCAATACTATCTGGGTTTATAATCTTTTACCATCTTACAAGAAACTAAAATTTTAAGTATTTTTTACCCCTCTTATATTTCCACTATCCTAACAAACTTGTGGCTAATCAAACAGATGACAAGGGTGACTTTCAATGATAAGATATCAAAATACTCAGAATATAAAGCAGATACTTGCAACAATAATACTATAATAAATAAGCTGCAAACGAGCAAAGTAAATTTCCTAAATAACTTAGTCATCACACTGCTTTTAAAGGACTAACAAGCTAGCTTGATGTGTCCCATAAACTTGCAGTTAAGCTTACACATTTCTACGACACTGCAGTTCCCTGTTTTGTTATCCGACAACATTTTTGGACAAACACAGTATTGCACAGCTAGTAAAGTTAACTTACACAGCTGGGACACATACACTGATAGGCCAGCCTCCCAGCTCCTCAATGACTCCAACACAGGAAAAGCTAACTTTAACAGCAAGATGCCCTTTTAAAATAAGCGCTAAGAGCCATGAGCTAAATGCTAACACTGGCGAACAGCTTGAAGTAACTTTCTGTTGTCAGACAACCGGGCTAAAGCAAACAATACAACATGGTAACTGTTAGCACAGGCTCCTGTTAGCCGACGACCTAAGCTACAGCTAGCTCACTGTCACAGCTAACTGCTGTTAGCTCGGCTGTGACCCTAACCTTCTGCTGTCTGACGTTTCCTTACCGGCGAACAAAACGACCGCTCCGCTACAACAGAGCGTCAACATCCAGCGCAACGAATTAGTTCGAAGTTTGAGCTGATTTGGTCATGTTCTGTCCTATTCTGCGTAGCCTGTTAAGTTTCCTTCCGTTTTCATTCACTTGTCTTTATTTTGACCTTTGGTTACTCGACACCAACATTGACGTCATTGTCATGGCAACATAGTCCCTCCCACCGCGAGCCCGGACACAGAGGGAGTAATTGCATTTACATTAAACGCTGTGTATGTCGGCGTTAACTGGTGCTGGCATGGGCAGCGTGGAGTTGTGTTTTATGTGAAGTCAAAGGCAAATGATAGGTGAATAAATGGTGGGGAACTGCTGGAAGCTTAGATGATAAGGAAATGGTTTTACATTTTATACATTTATTACACTTTCATTATTACATCCATGAATAGCAGTTTTGGTTTTGTTTTCAGAGTTAAGCTTAACTTATCTAAAGGCCAAGACTGGCTGAAATGCATTCAGGTAGCAACAATCTTCATGGACAACAACTTTACTTAAATGTGATGAAGAATGCCTTATTTATTGTGTTTTTCGAGATTTAACTAATCTATATTTGTGGTTAATTATGTAGCTACCATTTTTTTTATAACCATCGTCCACCACCGTCAAACAATTACAGGTTTTAGTTGTTACCAGTTAAAGATAAAACTCCAGACAGTATGAACCACATATATTTTGAGTTTTCACCTGGCTTGACCATCTTAAAACAAGTTAGAACATGAGCTATTTAGAGCAAATAATAAGATTAAAATATTGTTTATAGGCTACTGTTATTTTAGATGCTGTCAGTATCATATGATCAGATAGGCTATATTTGGACATGTGGTTTTTGATCTTTCAAACAGTGTCTAAAACAAGAGCCATCACTCATCAACAGTTAATATCAACACATGGACAAGGCATTACCTTAGGAAACCTTTGTCAAGCCTTTGAGTATGGATTAACATTAACAAATGCAACATTAAACTTTACTGTGATAGTCTGTTTCTTTATTTCAAACATAAAAAAGAAGGAAAGCAAAAATAACATAAAGATAAAAATGATAATAAGATAATTAGACTTCATATGAGTGGCAAACATGACCCTTAACCTTGTCTATTAGCCGACACAAAATGGTATCAACTTCTCTGGGCTCAACCATCACAAAGTGGAAATAATATTTGTGGTCAAACAGTTCAACATTCAGTTTAACGCAATTCGGCTTCATTTGTAGTTAAAAAATTCACACAAGGTCATTTCAAGGCAGATTACATACATCCAATTCAATATAGTTAAATTATAACCCAATTAAATCCGCAATAGTCCCATTTATGATTGTGTCCATAAGCTAATTCCTAAAAATAATTACCTAGCCTAGGAATCCAATGGATTAAATTGATTCCAGATATGTCTTGGAAGAATTGGACTACATTGTCCTTAAGCAAAGGTAAAAAACGAGCATCCAGCAAAGATGCTACAAAGCATAGTTTTTTTTTAGAACACGGATAAAACAAAAAGAAATGTCTGTTAAATTTCCGGAAAGTCATCACCAGGAAGAAAACAGAGTAACATAGCAGATACATGTCTTAACTCATTTTTATAGAGTCTGACCATCTGCAACAATTACTAATAAAATTAGGTGCCCACTGCTGATTTTCAAGCTGATCTTCAGCATCTTGTGATTTTTAAAAAAAAGAAAAGGTCCGTATCTCATGATATCCAGGTACAATAATCAAGAAACCAAACGTCAGATTTCTCAACATAGTGACGAAAATAAACTTATCCAATAAAAAGGAGCTTTGTGATCTGAAGATAACAGAATAATTACTTAATGTGTGAGTATTTTGTAACGACAAAAGAATGTATATAATTAGAGGCATATAACATAATGTAACATGACTGATAGGCTTTTCGATTGTGAAAAGGAAGCTAGAAACCTGGAAAAAACATGCAGGCACAGGGAGAACATGCACACTGCACACAGAAAGGGACCAGCGTAGCTGCAGGGATACCGGTCATTACTGTCACATCAATATCCCAGAACACTGATGAAGTGATGGAGGGAAGAGGGCATGGTAACTTAACTAAGTGGTAAACTCTTTCCAATCGTAACTCCTTTTTTAATTAAATATGTTGCAGGACTGAAATGAAAGGAAAGGGGGTATGGATTCATACCTGCAATGGAGTAAAAGTTAATGAAATGTATGTATCACTGTGTTTTATTTGGTTTCAATTACCAAATTGTTAAACAAATATTTGAACTGTGTGGGAGGGAACACCATGATGAACAGAATATTTGTTCAGACCGCTGGCCTTGAATCAGCTTTGACTGTCAGTCCTTAGCTTAAGTAGTAGAAAGTCAGGGTCTGATTCAGTTAATAAATCTCTGTCGAGTCCTTTACTGTTACGTGAAAATGAAATGACAGAATATTTGAACTCTGAAGAGAAATTGCAACGCTATCATAGGTATTTATTTAATTTTAGGTTTGCTTTTTTCCCACTAAGAGACAAATAATTAACTGTCAAAAGAGGTTATATTAGTCTTTGAAGTTCAAGTTACTGGATGATGGCTAATAATTAACCTCACGCATCTTTCTGTGCTACAGTGAACCAGCAGAAGCCTCTGACTGAACACACTTTTGTTTCAGCACCGTTTTGAAGACCATGTGCAGCAACATTACGCTCAGCAGCGCTTTCTTCTCTATGCAGTCAATTCCATTGCTATCCTCTTTTCTTTCTTTTTTTTAATTCCCATCTGACAATATACACACAAACAAAAATCTCATTCTGACACATGAACAGGATAAAATACACAAAAACATTGTACCTTCCAACTGTTTTATACCATATTCTCCACATGAGGTCAGGCTTTACCCATGTATTCAGTGTTTCATGACTATGCAGCATCTGAAAGTCAAGTACAGACTCTTCAAACGGCTTACAGGATATTTACTCACTATTTAATATTCAGAACACGTGGAAGTGTTTCTAGATACATCTTAAACCCCCATTTACTCCACAAAGTACAGCAAGATCAGCAAATACTAAATTTAGAAAATCCTGTTTGAATATATAATAATAATAATAATAATAATAATAATAATAATAATAATAATACGAATAATCCACTCATCCATCCATTTTCTGAACCGCTTTATCCAAGTGGGTCGCGGGTGTGCTGGAGCCTATCCCAGCTATCAACGGGCGAGAGGCGGGGTACACCCTGGACAGGTCGCCAGTCTGTCGCAGGGCCGACATGGAGAGACAGACAACCA
>JAVQJG010219496.1:0-22541 GCA_036024015.1 Craterocephalus amniculus
AAAGGTGAGATCTAATAGTATAAAAAAGTATGATAAAGTATAAAAGATGACTTTGCTGTTGAAGTTCATTATTGTAAAAGGTAAAAAATATTCAGACTGTTCACCTTCCTGTCATCATATTTATACACACATGTTGAGTCAGCTTTTCTTACATACAATGTCCTACTTAACTTCAGTTAACACTAGCTTCATTCTCCTTTTTAAGCCAAAGTTTAATCATTGCAGTTTCAATTAGTGCTTTACCGTTTTCTTCACTGAAACATTTAATTGTTTGTCTTATTTAGTGAACACTGGACCTTTTGGTTTCCCTCTAATCCAATATGAGCAGGGACCCAGCTCAGTCCAAAGAAATCCCCTCCCTATCAGGGTTCACTTCTTCAACCCACTGAGGGGCCAGTAATGGTCCCCATCATGCCAGCTGTCAAGGCCTAATGTTTATCTGTAATTTTAGTTGCTAAATAGGGCTGTTAACTCCTGCCCCCCAATGTGCACTGGGGATCTTTGAACAATTTTTGTATTTCTGTGAATGATTGATCAGAAGTTTGGGAAATTAATGATATTGAGCAAAATAAAATAAGCTGTGATGACAGAGGAGAGCAAAACTAACATTTGCATGGGCAATTACAGGGGTCTGTGACTTTATCAAGTATGAGAGGCTTAAATACTTTGTGGACTTTGACATAATTCACAACCATATGCATACCTGGCAACATCAGACACTTGGATCAGCCGTCCTGCTGGTGGGCAAATGAAAAAATTCTCAAGATTTACCAGTGTGTAATTCTGATAAGGTGTCTCAGCCTCAGATGTTGTGTTTCAATGATTTCATAAAAGCCCCTTTATGACCCAAAAGAAAAAATATTCCTTCTGGTTCGCTTGGATTTGGCTGTGAAAGAAACAAATTGGACTACAAATCCCCCAAACTGAACATCGTACATCCTGTTGGAAGCCAATAGAGTTGCAAAGTCTAGAAAAGTTCAAATGGACATTTGTCAGGAATAACAAAGAACAGGCGAACATACAGAGATTCTTTCTTTTACAGTGGAAGGTGGTCGGTAAAGTCACTGCTATCATTTTCTGAATCACACTGAAAAATCTGCTGCATTTGCTTAAAGACCATTGAGTTAACGTTCATCCTCTCAGCTGTAACTTCCACATCGTCGCTGAGGACGACTGACTCACATCTTCTAGCTTCTCTGCAGACTTCACCGGTCTGCAGCCCATCTGGTTACTTAGCTGCCTCTGTTTATTTTGTTTTTATTTTCCTCAGTGAGTCATTGGCTGTTTCACTTCCTCCATCTCTTCTCTGGCCACAGCCATGGGAAAAGCCTTGAGAGATCAATCGTGGAGTTATTCTCCCACTCTCCTCTACTCTCTCTCTGTTTATCTGTAAGCCAAATATCATTCCTGAGGGACATCTGAAGAGATGCTCACATGTGTTCACTCACATCCTGTGGAACATAGTATTTCTCTGTCCCATCATCCCAGTATACCAAGATAAATAGCTGCATTATATGAACTACAATGAATATTACTTTATTCATGAAAAATAGTGGTTCAGTATTTTCCCAAAGTGGAAATACCCTCTTTCCCAGTTTGTTTCATCAGTTGCACAGAGTTTAGAGCAGGAAGTTAGAGGGCGAAAGGTCTGTTCTATCTCCCACTCGTCCACCACATGTTGTTTCCATCATGGCTCAGGCTGTTAACACCTGAACAATCTGCCCAGCCCTCTCTGATCACACCGTGTTGTCAGTCTGAACAGTCAAACAATTCAAGTTTTGTAGGAGTCTGTGTGTTTTAGGGACTCACTGAGATGTTTTCTCAAAGGGTTTATCAGCCAATAGAGAAATGGACTCAACAAAGAGGAAATCTGAGCTTGTTTTGGAGGGCAGTGCCGATGCATGGTCCCTCTCTGCCGCGTGTAACTCTGATAGGATGTAATTCTGCACCGGGATGGGGAGGAGAAGGGAAGGAGGAGGGAAAATAGCAGAGGAACTCAGAGAGTGAATGAAAAAAGCAAGGGGCAAGACATACACAATAATGTGGACAGAATTACTGATCTTCAGACAAACCCATGGACCTATCTGTTGTTTGGACTCTGTCAGAGTAGAGAGATGGTAAGAGCTGCATGTCAGTCAGGCAAGTAAGTAAACTAACGCCTTTATTTGCCTGTGCTCATGTGATTCTGTGCTGCGCTACGTGAAATGATCCTCTTTATCCTTTATTTTTTCTTTTTCAATGTAAAACCTTCCTCTGTTTGTCAGAGTTTGTTCCCAGCAGAAGTCTTTAAAAAGTAGCAGTCCAGACTGAGTCGCTGGCAGTATCTATTTTCAGAAGCTCATGGCAACTCTGAAGGGCATAACTGCCTCCATAATGACAGGTTACAGTGCGAGGCCCTGCATTTGCAAGCATTTAAACGGTTCTCTGGCCTGGGTGTGTACGTTAAATCACCAGGGTTTGTGGGTGCAGGAGTAAATGTGCACATGAGAGTGAGGCAGACAGAGACACATTACCCTGCCCACTCTCCTGTCCTGTGTCTGCGTGCGTGTCTCAAAGAGGGTCAGTGTTGACAGGCAGTGGGCTGACAGCAGAGGCGTCAGGGCTCCAGTGTCAGTGCAGAACAGAGGGTACGGTCTGTTCCTCATGTCACTGCGTCCTCTGAGACTCACACACTGCATTGTCAGATATGTGTGGTTTCACCCAGCAGCCTCAGTTGTGGTGACATCAGACGCCCAACTGAACGCCCGTTGTCTCAGACACCACAGGCTAAACTTAGATGGATGGTTTAGGCTTTTTTTTTTTTTTTTTACAACAATTTGCCCTAGCATAAGGGTAGACATATCACAGATTTTGCCAAAACACAGAGCTTTTTTCTCATGAAAGTCAGACATAAACAAAAGTTGGCCAAGTTTCCTTGAATAGACAAAACAAACACAAGCAACAGGTAGTTGTGTCTCCTCCAGTTTTTCACACGGTGCACTGCAGACAGGATAGCGATAACCAAAGACAAGAAGTCAGCCTTTAGCAGGAAAAGTTTTTTGTGACATAGCGGTTGCTACGGTTCCTTGTGGGCTGTTGTTTTCCTCCTGCATGATGAGTCGACAGCTGGAAATGATCTTCAGCATCTGTCTGAAGACATAGTCTGAGCTTTTGTAGGATTTCTGAGTATGAGTCACAGTGACTCACTGCGGTCAGAGGAAGCAGTGATCTGACCCATGGTGTTTTAGGCACCTGCACAACTCCATCCAGCACACCCACTGATATAAAACACACTTATGATCACCACATAATACATGCAGTTTCCTTTGTCTGGCTTGTTCATTTGCTAAAGTGTAAAATCCTTTAAGGCTGAGGCGTAAATCAATGTCGTTTTGTCCATATTTCTGGAGAAACAATTACTCTGTATAGTGGTTTGGTCACATGGGCTTATAACTGGGGCAGAAGGATTTCTAAGGAGAGCACTGTTCCCATTGTAGTACAGCTCTAATGGCACTATTCCCAAAGCTCCCATTCATGGCCGAATGCACTGTGTGTGTGTGCTTCAGGAACTACATGTGTCGGATGCTTCTGACTGTCCTGTCGACATGGAGCGTGTGAGGAGGAATAAAGTGGAGCATGAGCGACAGATGCACCAGGTCTTACAGGTGAGTCACTTTGTTCAGTGTCAGGAGCCACCGGGCATTTATACACAGTACAACTGGGATGTTAATTAGATCCATAGTAACTGATGTCATTGGCAGCAGCTGATGTGAGTGAGCTTATTAATCATGAGAAATGTTTGGTTTTAGCATGATTTCAGCCTATTTTTTTAGGTTCAAATTAAAAATCTGAAGAATGTGCCGTTGTGTTCAAGCTGTATGGATGGACACATGCTAATATGTTTAAAATAAGAACAAGTTTAACCATCCATAGCTCTCAGTTTCATGTTTGGTCAAATAAGTGTTTTAATTCAATGTCTCTTTGAAGTTTGCCCCAGTACTATTGTCTTTACATATAACAGTTTTACAATGCTCAGTCCTTCAGTGGAAGTCAATCATCTGGGTTGAACACAGAGCTTTTTCCCTGTGCGTAACATGCACATGAATATTAATAAACAGATGTGCCGTTAATGACACACAAGATGCTTTAGTTATAAATGTCCTATTGCAAAAGAGTCTCATACCCAGATTCGTTTGAGATGTGTATCCTAGTCAAATCTGAAAATGACCCCTTGCCATAGTGAGTGGTAAAAATATGTCCATCTTATTTATTTTCTTTTAAATTCAGGGGAAAGGTTTTTTTTGCGTTCTTTCGAGGTCTCATGTGAAAATCCAACAAAATCTCAGATAACCAAAAACCTGTATGTCATAGCGCAATTATTTATTTAACAAAAACTAACCCACAAGGCTTAGTTGTGGCTTAGCTTAGCTTGTGAAAAGCTAATTGCACTCAGCCTGGGAATTGTGATAAAGCCATTTCCAAGTAATATGGAGTACATCATTCTGCAGTGAGAACAATTATTCACAAATGGAAAACATTCAAGACCATTTCAAGTGGGGTGGATATCCCATCCCATCCCACCATGCAAACTCTACAGGCCGCAGTTAGCATGTTAAATGTTTGTAGTTAGAGTTAGAAAAAGTCTGAACAAGTCTGGTTTGTTGCCAGGTAAGTGTCTCTTCCCTCCAAAAAGAACATCATCATTGCAAGTTTGTAGATGTTTGTTTAAATGCACAGCACCATGGCAAAAGAAAAGAACAGCAGCACAAACACCTCATACCAACCGCCAAGCACAGCGGTGAGAGAATAATGATTTAGGCTTTGCTTCGGTTGCAGGACCATGATCCCACCAAAAGTTTGTCTGCTACTGCTTACTTTTAGTAATGATGTTTTCCTTTTGTGTTGATAGAACACTCCATTAGACCTGATTGAAACAGGCAAATCCTTGAAAGTCCAGGCAGAGCGCCCCCATCTGGTTAGTCTGGGAAGTGGACGCCTGAGCACGGCTATCACTTTGCTGCCACTGCAGGAAGGTAAGAGCTTGCAACAATGCTGGACAAGACAGGTGTTTAAAAAAAAAAAAAAAAAAAAAAAAAAGGTAAGAGCACATACACACAGTTCTGAGTTTATGCTTCTATGCTGTTGGGATAAGTGTAAAGTTATTAACCAGTTTTGGGTCTGGTAAAACTAAAGCAAATATTTTTCTAATAAGTATTGATATGAAATATATTACCACTGGCATCAAAACACTAAATGAGAGAACATCTTTTATCAAGTGTTTCATTCATCCAGTACAGGATTTGAAGAATTAGTTAGAATGATAGATCAGTGGGGTCCTAAAACCTTACTCAGTGTGGATTTTTCTTTTATTTGTCAATGTCCATATGCAGTTATGATATAAAATGCAGCATTACTGTAAGTATAATTGCAAGAAGTTCATAACTTCTTCATCATAATCTATTATAATGTATGTAACTCTTAGGAGGACAAGATATACAGTATTCCTTTTCAGAAGCACCGGCTCCAAAATTGAGATAAATATTCATTAAGTGGTACAGCTTGTCAGAGGTGATGAATTGACAACAACTGAGAATACATCACCCTCTAACCATCTTGTTGTTACTTACACTGAGACACAGTTGCAACTGCACTCTGGTCTGTGAGTGTTTGGCACCAGCTGTCTTTTAGTGAGCATTAACATCAAAGAGGAATAGCAGGGAGAGGGTGTAGCAGTGGCGCCCCAGAGAAAGGCCTCCTGGGATTTTCTTTGTTCCTCCTCATCTCTGCAAAATACATAAAAAATAAAAAAAAATCCATGTTTGTCTTTTACTTATGCTTTCATACAATTTTGAAATATAATTGATGATTAATTTGTACAGTAAATAGCTAAAATTATTAATTTTAATGATCAAAATTCCTTTTTTTATGTCAAGCTAAGCACATCTTTTAAGACTAACACCTGTTCAACATTCAGTCGCTCACTGATCCACATTGGAGACTCCGCCCATGCAGCCTTGACCTCCGAGACCCCGCCGGTGTTGGCTTTGAACCGCAGACCTAAGAATACTTCTTGGAGGCATTCGGGTTTACACAACTCTTCAGGAACTGATGCTGAGAAAATGTTTTCTCTGGTTGCAGGGAGAACCACTCTGGGCAGCGAGAGGACAGATATCCCCCTGCAGGGTCCCGGCATTGCAGCTCAGCACTGCTACATTGAAAACCAAGCAGGAAGCATCACCTTGTACCCATGTGGCAACCAGTGCTCCGTAGATGGGCTTCCCATCACCAAACCCTATCGCCTTACACAAGGTAACACAGGCCTCACTAACTAGGTGTTGCATTACTTTACTGCAGGCAAAGTTGAAAAAAACTTTCCCCACAGTGAAATAAAAAAAGTTAACAGGAAGTCCGACTTCACAATGATAAAAAAAGAAAGTTCTATGTCCTTCCAGCAACATACATACCTACCATAAAACAGCCACAACAGTCCCGCCCCCTCAGTCTGATCCGAGCCAGCAGCCACACCAGGACGTCATTTGAAGCTGGTGTCTGTAGAGGCAGCAGCTGCTGCACAAGAATACCTCTGGTTTCCCTTCATTCAAGGGACAGTCACAACAGTTTCAATCAAGTGACTCGGTAAAGGAGGAAAATGCTTTGATCGTATTAGAGGGAACAATGTTGCAGCGCTCTGGACGGAAGAGGATGAAATGAATATCAAACTTCCTGTGGAGCATCTACATCTGGAAACAAAAACTTCAGCGTGACTCTCGGGACATAAATCAGGGATTTCTTGAAAGGCACCAGAAATGCAGGGAATCTATGAGGAGGGGATTTCAATTACTGATTAATAACAAGTAAGTTAAACTTGTCAGTTTATAGCCTTAAAGATGATGAATCCATGACAACCTTTTTAACAAACGGAGAAAAAAAAATTCTAACATTTTAACTGAGTTCTGTTCCCATCACAGGACAAGCCAGAAACAAAAGTGGATATTACCTTTGTTTTACCTTGTTTACAGGATGAAATACAGTTTAGATAGCTTATCTCAACAAACCAATTTATTTATAATTTATTACTTTTTCCCTTTTACATACACACCACTAATACGTGTAAAAGAGCAGGACCACATAAAAAGACACTGTTATTTTCAATGAAATATCCAAAAGTATTTTCAAAAAGCAGCTTTTTGTCTGTCACCATGTACTATGAATGTCATTTACTCTTTAAATATAATGTACATCAATCAATGTAATGTTCCTGATGCAGCTTTCTATTTACACCCTCTTCTCCCCTGGCAGGGTGCATGCTATGTTTCGGTCAGTCGGCCTTCTTCCGCTTTAATCATCCCGAGGAGGCTCAGAGGATGAAGAGCATGCTGCCTGGAGGGAGCCTCAGACTGAACCCTTCAAAACCACTTTCCTCGGGTAAAGACGACACAACAAAAGCAACTTAATCTAATCCAACTCCCCAGTGGACAGTTCCTAAAATGCAGGAATAATCTGTGTGTGCAAAGTCTGTACAGCCTCCTCATCCACTAAACCACTTAAGATTTCCTCTTCTGAACTGTGAAAATTATTTTTGTTGAGCAGCCGTTTAACACTTTGATGCCATTTAGTTACTGACAGACTCTTTGGATCAGCTGACATCATCTGGATGCTTAGTTGTTAAAGGTAGTCAAGCTTTAAGGCTTACAGCCTGTTGGATGGTTACTAAGATAATAGGCTGTAAACAGGCTTCATGTAAAAGTAAAACAGTTCAATTTAGTCTTGTTTCTCAGACCCCCAGGTTTAGACCTCCCTCAGGTTTGATTGACATGTTGGATATTATTATCCATGACAGGACGCAGAAATAGCTTGGGCTGAGCTAATTATCTGCGGCCTACATTGTGATGTACTTCTTCTATACTTTGGCTCAGTGTGACGACCTCATTGTGTGAAGAGATGGCTGGAAGCTTTGCCACAAACCTTTTTTTGTTGTTAATTTTAATGCTTGATGTAATATTATTCTGGCTCACTACATGTGCTGCCGCGTGCTGTCGGTGATATTTACAACCCATTCTTCTTTGACCTTATTACGTTGGCTGTCAGTGCTTAAACAGTAAGAGCCACCACACCCTTCCCGGAGTCTATTACCCACTCTTTCCTGACCAGGCCCTGATTTCATCTGCTTTGAATGAGGTACACGGCTGCAGCTTTATATTTAGCTGCTCCAGATCCCTGTAGGATTACGACACTACTTAGGAGCATCCCGACCATTGGGTTTGGCTCATGCAGGGGACCATATAGGCTCCACAGGAGACACCCTCATTTAAAGTGCGCTCTGGAGACAGCATGTGTGAATGCAATAACATGCACATGCAAGTGTGTTTGTCCTTCTGTGGATTCCGTCTTTTGCCCTATGACCGACCTAAGACCCGGTAGAGGTCAAGCAAAGTAAAGACAACAGAGGACTGACGCCGTCTGTTTGTTTGTTTGTGTGTTTTTACAACTGTCCTCTTCAATTATTCAACTGGAATGCTCATAGAGTTTGTGTTTCCCTCTTGCAGACCTCCACAGCACCTCAAATGGAAACCACGATTCTTTTCCATGCAACAGAGAAGCTAAACTCAACAACATGCCTAAAAACCTGCAGGATTCCTTCGTGCTGAAGACTTCATCATCACCGTCATTATCAGGGTTTGGTAAACAGCCTCTTCAACCATCTCCTGCTGACACGTTAAATGGCAGAATTAAGAATTCCATCCATGAAAACAGCGGCAGCGTTTCTCAAAATATTGGCAACAAAACTCTTCCAGTTCCTGCGCGGCCCGGTCATACCAGTCAGGTTCCTGTCCCTCATCCGCGGAACTCGCTTCCTGTGAGTGGGACCAGTGGAGGTCAGAGGTCCCAGGAGAGCCCAAAGCCTCTTAGAAACACAAGGGCAGAAACACCATCAAGCCCAAAAACACATGTTAGAGGATCAGGACAGGGGATGGAAAGCTCCAACATCAGCCACAAACCATCCTCCAAGTTTTCCCTTACAGCTCCATCCAGTCCTCGCTTAAGAGGTTCCTCCCTGCAGCAGAGATGCCGCAGTCCCATGCGAGAGCAGGATCAGCTTCTGTCTCATGTGGATGCTCCTCAGAGGCCAACTGGGTCCAGCAGCCTGAGGGAACTTCCTCCTCTAAGTCCTTACATGTCTTGTAGAGGAACTCCAGGTTCACAGGGAGTCCCAGAGAGCCCCCAGGGCCACCGCAAACTTACAGCGCCTCCAAAAGCAGATGCTATGAAAGCGCTGTACACACAGAGTTCATCATCGCTCTCTGGGACAGAGTCAGCAAACCGGCAGCTAAGGCCTGACCCAGGAAGTGCATTCATGAGCTCTGTATCTGGAATGTCTCCACTCGCTAGTCCTCATAGCCAAAGGAAGACCACCTGCGTGAACGTGAGAGGACCCGCCGGCAAGGAAGGGAATCTTACGAAACCGTACACCCGGGAACGCAAAAACAGCATCTCTGAGATCAGTGACAATGAGGATGAGCTCCTGGAATACCATCGCTGGCAGAGGGAAGAGCGGCTCCGAGAGCAGGAAATGGAGAAACTGGTAAGTGTTCAATTCCCAACCTGTAAAAATGTGTAAATCCAGATTCTGACGTGCCTTTCGTGATTCTGTCATATTTAATTCTGAATGTGATTAATATTTGAAGGGCTCTTTTCCATAATGCTATAAATCCATTTGAAAACTTCCGGGGGAAATGCCAATGGTACCCAGACCCTCCACTGGTTTGAATGAGGAACTGGATTTTACAGTACAGTTTAAACAATGAAATACATGGATTTGGCATGAAATGTTGATAGAGTAGTGGCTTGGTTTACTATTCAGACAAAATGGCATGACGAACCCATTTTTTTTAAAATTGGGCTTTTATACTTCAATCTGCAAACTACCTTACAGCTACAGCTACCTCAGCTCAGGTTTTTTCCAGAAAGTGAAAATAAAAACTTGGTTTATCTTCTCAGTTTGGAAAACATGACAGCACAAATGAAGTCAACATGGTGATTATACATCCGCTATGATTTTACAAGAGATAAACACAGTTACAGAAGCAGTCACTGCTGGCACGGCAGACTGCATGTCTGCTTTCTGATGGCGTATCCAAATCCTCTGGCACACATCCAGCATCTCATCTTCTCTGAACATTACTGGCATCGTCAGCCCATGCGGCCTAAGTGACACACGGGGTTAACATTCTTCCAGACGTCTTGGGGTCCAATGCTGAGGGTGCGGCCGGTTGTTGCTCTACACTATATTTACCGGAGAGATGAGTGGCATCTACTTTCAAAGTTGCCTCCGCCTGACTCAGGGTTACTTCTTATTTGTTCCCACACTATATTATAGATTGCATTTTTGTTGTCTATCTTCACTTTATCTCCCATACTCTTCTCACTACCTTCCAACCTTCATTTCTCTGCCCCCCACCCAATGCTGCACACCGACAGCTGAGACGACTGCTGTGGTGGGTGGTCCGTGCAGTCCCACACTGTCTGTTCTGGAAAAAATAAGATCGTTACTAATTCTAACTGCTAGTCTAACCTGTTAACGAGTAAATGGGGACAAATAACAATCTTTGGAAATACATAAAATCAGGGCCAGACTGGGTCACATAGTCAGGCAAGGAGTCATTCCCCCATTCAGGCCACCCACACCCACACTACATGCATGTCCTCCTGTGTTAATGATGGTATTATGTTAGACAACAATTTTGTTTCATTTTGTTGGCAAATCATTTAGATGTCAGTTTACCGTAGTACTTATAATGCAACACTACCAATATTCGTAACAAAACTGAAAACAAGTAGTGGCCAGCAGCAGCAACTTCAGCTGATGAGATTATGTAACATTTGAAAATAAAAAAGTCATTTATAAACGACGATCCAACTTTAAAGAAGCTATACCTCATATTTTAATCTTTCTAAGAAAAAGGGTTTCTACATGGACTTTTAAGTCCATAAAATACATGAATCATTGATTGAGCATATGTACAGGTCCAGGACATTTTAGTTAGCGATAGCGGCAAATTTTTAGCTCTTGCGTGACACTCTCTTTCTCTACAAATGGGGCTAACTTATGGAACTTCCGGTTTCCTACGGGAACGCTCTTACTAGCTGATCGGAATCAGGAAGTTAACCCCATTGGCCGAGAAAGAGCGTCATGCCAAAGCTTACAAATTAGCCGCTTTCGCTAATTAAAATGTTCTGGAATTGTACATATGCAAAATCAATGAGTCATTCATTTTTATGGACTTACCCCTTTCACCCTTTCACACCAATAATCTTTTTCTTAGAAAGATTAAAATAATATCAGGTATAGCTCCTTTAAGAGGGCTTCACAAATGTGTTCATACAGTGACCCACCTGTGCAGGTATGTTTGGCTCAGCAGGACTGTGATAGATTAGTGACTTTCTCTTTGTTTATCTGAATCCTTAGTAGAAACTTTTCAGGACTCTTATAAGGCTTTTCTTCCATACGCTCGATCATGATTATTGTAGATAAACTCAACTTCTCCTCTTCCTCCTCAGCTCTGGCTTTGCAGTCATCACTGATTGATGGACACATTACTTACAGTACATAACACAGGCACCAAAGATGAAACCTGTTAGGCTTCACTGGGTGAACTTACTCATCAAAGATGTTAATTTAATCAACAATTTTCTATACATGCAAAACTCCACCAGGTCCCTGTACTCAGCCTCTTGTCCATCATGGACATGACTACGAGGCTACTAATCTGGATGTTTCCGTAACTGACAGGACTTTGATTTGAATTAAGAATCTTGGTTACAAAATGAAGGTAAAGAGAAGGTAGAGAAAGAAACATTACAGAGTTTGTTGTAACAGTACTGCAATAACACAACGAAAGAAGTTGCATATAGTACTACGAAGTTCTACGGAATTTCATTTTCTCCTGACTCGCTAATCTGAAAAATGTTTGGTGTTTAGTTTAGTGTCATAATGTTCAGACGATGGGTTGTGAAATCTGGGTTGCATGTTTCTCACTGAGTTGAAAAAATAAATTATAATCTGTGTTTTCTTATTGATGTTTCCCAGCAGAATTAGCAGATCCATTATACATCATTATACACTCCAAAAGCAGCCGGTTAATTTAGAAAAACCACAAGACACAAACAGGAAACATCTGTTCAGTGGAGCATCAGAGGCAATGAACAAAAAATAAAACTATGCACTTGTGTATCATTTTTTTCATTTACTGAAAAATGCGTAGTTTTACTTTGCCATAATGCTCGAAGCTCAAAAGATAGTTAGCTCAGTTTAAAAGACAGATGAGGCAAAAACTATGCAACTGTATAGTGGAATGAATCACTTTAGCTCTCAGAAAAGAAGCTAATGATAAAAGATCAAGCTTTTTCTTTAATCAGAGCATATACTTTAGCATCTGTTGCATCGTATTGTTCTTGCTGAAACTGTGCTTCCATGGAGCGTAATCCTTGCAAAAAGTGGTTTTGATCACAAACCTGCTGGCAAGCAGCAAATCAATTTTGGGGTTATTCAGTTTTTTCTTTTCAAATCCTGGGAGCCTTGAGCCCTGGAGTTCTTGACCTGCAATGAGAGACAAAGAGAGGATTTCCTTCACCAGGATAAATGCTCTATTTGGCACACTGCTCTCTTGGCATAGTTGGCATAGAATTGCAGTTCTGTTCTCTTTTTCTTTTTACTTTAAGAAAAAACAATTCTATTTTGCACACTTTAAAAACATTTGGTGCCCTTTATTTTGCAAAGGGCAAAACTAGAGGTGAAAGGTTGTGATAGAGATGCTAATTTTAGCATATTTTCCACTGGGAATAGGCCAAACTACTGGTTCCTAAAATATTTCTGTTTTTGCAAGAGTTTGCAACAGATCTTTTCTGCTGTACATAAATCTGGAAATCAATTGCAGCAAATGAATAATAATAATCTGTTAGAGAGCACAGCTCTGTGTTGCCATAGGACTGGAGGGAGAGGACAGACGGCTAACAACCGTCATATCTCCTGAATTTAAAGCTATGGTCAGGTGGTGAGTTTTGTTTCCGTAAAGTAGTTCAGAACATTAGTGTGAGTCCTGTACCTGGTGTCCTTGTGTAAAAATACACCTCAGCGACTACATCATTACCATGCTGCTAACTGACAGATTTAGCATTAGTCATTTTAGAGATAAAACCAGAAATTTTGCTTTAATACTTTAATTAAATTAGCATGCTAATCGGCTTTCACAGAAGCTACATCTGACTTTTGCACATATTACATTGATTATATTCCATATAAATCTTTACATAAATAAATTAGTTTTACATTAGCAGTGAAAATGTGTTTAAGTTAGACAGTTTTTTAATTTCATATGATAATTTTCCCCAAATCAAACCACGTTGGCCTGAAAAGAGAAATAAACAAACAAACTCCTAATTAATAGCTCTGGATCTGCAGGGACTGTAGCTTGATATTCAGTGACATAGCTTTATTGCTGATTTAAATGTATGGCTAAAAATATTTCAAATTTGAAGTTAAAATCAATGTATAACACCCTGAATAATTTATACCGACTGCAATAGGAACCACATAAGACAATTACCCCTGGTCCTGCCAGACTTAATTGTCCGACTGGAATGATGATTACATGTTCCATTACTTTGGCATATAAAAGCATTCATCCCATTGTTTGGTGCAATGAGAGACAAGAGGACAACCCCAAGCTAAAACTCTGCAGTATGGCACAGAGCAGATTTAAATTGAAAGAGAACTAAATCTAAAGCATCTCTAATAAACCAATAAACCAATGATGGCTGTTGTGAACTCGCATACTTTCAGACATTAAACAAAACTTACCAGTGTGTTATATTTATTCGTTTTACAGTCTGTCGGACACTGTTTTCATACCCAACTCCAGCTCTGACAGGTTTCATTATGAAGCTCCTCCTACTACTATCGGGTTGCAGCTGTCCCGCGCCGGCGGCTGAGGGACAGCTGCCTAAATGGGACAATGTCACCCAAGGACTATTGTAGCTAATCTGCAATACGATCTAGAATATCGGGCAGCACTTTCATGTCTCACATCTCTTCTCTAGGAGCGACAGAGACTGGAGACCATCATGAATCTGTGTGCAGGGTATAATCAGGAGGACAATGCTGCAGAGCTGGTGAAGAGCAAGCTGCTGGGGGGCTTAATGGGGATCTGCTCTGACGCAGAAGGGGGGTTGTCTCTTCAGGCTGCAGACAGAGCCCAAAGGGTGGGAGACAACGATGAGGAGACCCAGAGAGAGGAGTCTAGTAGCACAGAGAGCACACATCAAGAGGTAAAATGTGTTTTATGGAAAATGTGTTATGCAAATGTAGTGGGAAAGATGTGTTACGTTCAGTCATGAGCTAAATAAAAACAAATCAATCTGCACTCAGTGTGAAGAGCTGTTTGCTGGGCAGGAGCAGGTCTACCTGGAGGAGGAAAGGAGCAGGATCTTAGCCAGGGTTGATGACTTAAAGCACAGAGTTGGTGAACTGGAGCAGCAGCTACAAGAGACCAAACAAGAGGTCAGCAATAAAAACACAGAAGTGCCTGACTGCTGATGAAATGATGCTCCATCAGAGATCGGCTCATTACAGTGTGAAGAGTTAAAGCTCTTCTGTCTTCAAGTATTTATTCAGCTCTGGAGTTGTGCGCATGGTGTGACTTTATATTTGTCTGTAGGTGGACATGGAGCAAGCCTTGTTGCAGGCAGAGAGGCGGGCAGAGAGGGAGCAGGTGGAGGCTGAAAATGAAATCATCTCTCAGCTGCAGCTCAGACTCAGTCAGCTGAACATGGCCACCCAGCAAGAGAAAGACAAGGTGAGCAAGACGGTCGGTCAGTTTTCCACCAGTCCACTGCATGTGAATAATGTCTGAATACATGGAACTCTCTCTCTTTTCTGAATTGTTAGTTTACGTATCCGATGTGGGCTGTTTTCTCAGATCACAGCTGACTTGCACTACTTATTCATTTAGAGACTGAACCACAACCTGTTTTCTCTCTGAAGTGTTCAATCACTGTTTAAAACGCAGAAACAACAGCTGCCTATTAAAATTTTAGGCAGATGTTACCAAAACTACTAATCGATTATTCTGATATATAAAAGCCTTTTCCCTCCCTGTTTCACTAACATTGCCAAACACATGAAACATTGCACTCCCTCTCACATCTCTGCCAAGCTAATCTCCGCCCTACCTAACACTTCTCTAACAGCTTTATTGCTTGACTGCATGGATTTTGGATGTCCATGATTTTTTTTTTTCTCCCATTGTGTGTGGTATGTGGGTCTGAATGCGGGCACACCTGTGTGTATGCGTGTGTTTCTGTGTGTTTTTAGGGGAGGGCTAATGTGTCGGCTGAACGGAAGGTCCTGGAAAAGCAGAGGAATGAGTACAATGAGCTGAAGAGGCAGCTCGATAAGTGCCCCTTGTCTCTAAGGGAACAGTTACAGGAGCAGCTCAGCAGGGTCAGTGTTCTCACGCAGCCCACTGGCTGGCAACTGTGAGTTGTAAAATACTGAACACCACAATACTGTACGGTCTGCACAGAGAGGGAGGCAGACGCAACACTGACTCGGTTTTGAAGGACTCAGAACTACTTAGAAAACTGATGACTGTGCAATGAATTTCTTCATTTTGCTGCTGTTGCATTCCTTTACTTGAAGAGGCTGATATTATTTCAGTCTTTCTAAGAAAAATGGTTTCTACACGGTATATTATGTGGTAAAAGGGGTAAGTCCATAAAAATAATGACTCATTGATTGCACATATGTACGAGTCCAGGACATTTTAGTAAGCAAAAGCGGCTGGTTTTTAGCTTTGGCGTGATGTTATCTTTCTCTGCCAATGGGGCAAACTTCTGCAACTTCCAGATTCCTATCAGCCAGTAAAAGGGTATCCGGAAGTTACGGAAGTTAACCTCATTGGCAAAGAAAGGAATTACCCCTTTTATCGCATAATATACCGTGTAGAAACCATTTTTCTGAGAAAGATTACAATTATATCAGGTATAGCTCCTTTAAACACATTATGGTAGTGCCATTTGAAAGTACAGTATATAGCAGTAATCCAGGTTCAACCCCAGTTTTAGTCTGACAGGGTTTTTTGTTCCCTTTGTATGATGCTTGATCACTAGTTAGTAGTAACCATTAATAACATCATTAACAGCTTTGCTCTAAAAATTTGCATGGTCTCTTTTTTTTTCTTACCAGCAATGATTCAAATAACCTTCATTCACTTAACTGTTTTGAACCAGGAAAGTTCAAACATTTCATATGATGGTTAGCTTTCGATAAAGAGTTATGTATACATATAAGAGTTTATCTGGGCTAACCTGTAGATCCTCTCAGTGAACCACTTTAAGAACCACTTGCAACCCCATTTTTAAAGAAGCTAGGAAAGAAGCTGTGTGTAAAATGTTATATAAATTACATTAAAGTTTGAATGGTTAAAATCTTTGACAAGATGCAACAGTTTACTTTAATGAAGTCTGACTATAGATTTTATAACATATGTAATGTATGCACTTGAATTTGGTATATCCAACACAGTTTAAACTTATTTACATCTTTGTTGCATCATCTAATCTTTTAACAAGCTGCAGGCATTTGGGAACTTTTTTTGTGTGAAATGTTTTCCCGTTCCTCCTTGTTATAGAATATCATTTAGTTTAGAAATCATTTTTGGACCTTGTTTGTCCTTTTATCTGTTTAAGAGTATCAAATGTTTTCAGTGAGAGATTCAAACTGCAGGCTGGATGGTTTATCACCTTTACGTTTTAAATACAGCCATGCTGTCTTGAATGGTACCTCAAGATCTTTTTTAGATTTGATCTTTCGGTTAGTTGAGTTTTTTGTTTCAGCTGAGCCCATATGAGTTTTTATACAGATTGGTGTGTGTTCTAAAGGCACAGCTTTATGTTTTGTTTCCTGTCCCAACCTAACATTGAATTTATTGTTTTTTTTTTTCAATAAATATGAAGAATTTAAAAATGAAAATTGTTCCATTCTTTTTATTTATGTCTCACAGAGTTTCACAACTTTCTTGAAAACAGAGTTGTGATTTGCCCACATGATTTTTAATTGTATTCAAACTAAAATGACCTTTTTTCAACTGAGAATTAAAAGTAATGAAATATTTATAGACAGTAGATACAGAACTGACTCACAATTTAAAACTTCACAAGTTTATAATAAGGTTAATTTAAAGAGGAACATCATTTCATGATTTTACAAGCCATGTTGTTAGCCTTGTTTTGTTAATTCTGGTTTTACACACAGTGAATAACTTGCATAAATATCTATCTATGGTTAGAAAGCTGAAGCTCTGGAGTCTGGGACCAAGCAGTTTGAAGAGCTGGAATTTTGCCAGCTGGAGGAGGAGAGCAGCCTAGAGGAGAAGAAAGAATCTCAGAGCTCACAGCTTCTCCAAGAACGAACAGAGTATCACTGCAGCGTCGCCAGGAGGAAGGTGGGACTACACCTGTAACAGGAAACACTTCTTTGTGTACAGTCCTCTGTGATGAATCAGCGCAACATCAAGAATTATGTGAATTCACAGGAGAGGATGGCCGCTCTGGAAGATCAGGTGAAACAGCTCGGAATACAAGCGTCTCAAGACTGCGAGAGAGTGACGAAAGACAAGACAGTGACTCTGCAGCTGTTGCATAAGGTGAGCCTTTCTGTGCACATGCTGCTCCTTCTTTTATACTTTTATTTAACCTTTACACTGCCAGGAAGTCCCCCTGTGATAAAATCTCTTTTTTTAGGGAAAGTTTATTCTATTTAAAGAACCAGCCGAAAGTTTACACAATTTAATGTGTTTCCTGGCAAAATAGGTGTTTGTAATATTTTACCTATTTTCCGGACCCTTTTAGCAGCCATTATAGTTTCAGGTCACAGTCATGCTAAATATTTGACTAGAAGCAGGACCGGAAAAGCTTTGTTAATGTTTTTTACTATTTTGAAAAACAAAACAAAAACAAAAAACAGATGTGTATTATTATTAGAAATAGACCTGTTCTAAAGCCCAACTATGATTACAATTGACCCAGGGCCGGCACAAAACATAAGCAAACTGCTTGGGGCCCCCATACCTTCAGTGGGTCCCCCCAGTGCACTTCAAATGTCAAGTTATTTAGAAAAGAATTTAAAATAAACACAAAAACACTATTTCGTTTAATCATGTTCAATTGATTTGCAATCATTTTCATGTTTGCATTTCAAGTAATAGTTTAGTCCATTTCTGTTTAGCCTGTTTGCGCAGTACATGTGCATTGTTTTTTTCTTTTTCCACAATGTAGTTCTCTAGAACCTGTAAAGTTCAGAAAAAGTCAGCTGTCTGTCTAGTTAATGCTTTGAAGTTATGATGACAACTCTTAGGATGTTCCCCTGAATTATTTCAGGCCCCACTGATGACACCATTACATCACAGTCCTCCTGGTTTTAACATCTTACGTTTATATTTAGACATTAAGATTATAAAACGAATGCCTCATTTTACCACAAAACTTTCTTTTTTACTTTGTCCATATTATCAGGCTGAAACTTAGATTAAGTGTGAAAGTGTTTTTGGCTCAGGAGCTTATTTGTAGCCGGCAGCCTTTACTGATCACTAACTCTTAGTGGGCTCGGATTTTCTCAACAACTTGGAAATTTCTAACTAATATCTTCTCAGCTAAGGATAGTAGTCTGGGTTTGTTGGTGATTATATCTCAGAAAACGTTCACTGTTATACAGAAGCTTGAGCTCCTGATTTTGGCATTATTAGCCATTTAAAAATAGCTCTGAACACATTTGGGAATTACTTAAGGTTACAGTACTGTTTTTTGAGGGTTGCTATGAGCTCTTCGGACTTACCTGCCAAACAACCTGTTGGTCAGTCCAATGAGTCAGACAAACAAACCATTTTTAAGTAACCACACAAAAAAGCCAAAAGGTGCTGAAATCATGACACTGAACTGAATTCAGTGTGGCAAGGTTAATTTAGCACCACTATATTTATATTTTAAGCGGGAATCGGAATAACATTTTATATGCACATCTATTAAAAATGTACAGTATTTTTTTTCTATCACAACACTTCTGCCTCATTGAAACAACAGTTTCAAGAAATAACTCAGAGACAAATCCAAACCCATTGTGTGCCATGATATTTATGTAAGTGCCTGACTGGAACCGTGCATACCGATGTAAGAGAGTGGTGACTCTGAGAATCCATTTTGGTTCCACCTCTCAGGAGCAAGACAGGTTGTGTGCCCTGGAGAAGAGGTACCACACGTTGACGGGAGGGAAAAACTTCCCGAAGTCAGCCAACAGCATGAAAGAGGTGAGCAGGTACATGTGAGACATCATAACACAACTACCTGTGGTGTATAAGCTGGAGAAAAATTACTGCAAAGGTGGATTTTTTGTACTCAGGTGAACTTTTTGAACAGGAATTGCTTCACATCAGCGAACCTGACCTTGTTTATGTGGATGGTGCTCCTCATAGCCCTTGTCCTTCCTCTGCCTCCTTCTCCTCCTCCTCTCACATCCCCTCCCCTGAACTCTGTCCTGTCAGGCTGCAAGAGGTAAATCTGAGAAAAATCACATTTGAAAAAGAGCCTGACTAGGTGCTTCTAAAGCAAAATCAGGCATGATGTGTGTTTGTTGCAAGGTTTTAGTTTGTCAAAACAAGTGTCTGCTTTTCTCTATAATTGTGTTTGCCTGAGGATGAAACTGAGAAATTACAGCTCCTAATATCAAATAAGGCTAAACGAGGTTGAATTCTTTGACTGAGTCTAAGCGTGAAAGTGTCTTCAACCTTTTTTTGTTGTGACCGTCGATGCAGGAGTACCTCAGGATGTCTGATGTCTATAGGATGTATGGAAATGCTTCTATGCAGCCTTGCTCTTCTTCTCCTGCTGCTCTCAACTGCCTCTCCCTCACTGTATCTCCAGCTCTGCCATGTGAGGTAGACAGCTTTTCTGCTCTTGGCCAGAATCAGCTCACTAACAGTATCTCCAAATATTCTCATAAATGCATTTTCTTAATCTTCTCTTCAACTTTCTCCTCTCTCCTTGTTTTGTGAAATGTGTCCGTTGTGTTCCTCTGCGTGTGAAGGAGTACATCACAGTCAGTCAGTTAAGCCATATCTTTGGGATGCAGAGAGTTAACGCCTCTTCTTCCTCCTCTACTTCATCATTCCAACTTGCCTCATCTGAATCCACCTTCTCATGCCACTCAACTGCATGCAGTCCTTCCTCCCGTCTTGCTGCACAGGTTTGTTCACATTTGAAGCCTTCTTTGGTTCTTAAAGGAATACTTCACCCTTCAGAATGATGTGCCTTCATTTTCCACTCACCATCATGCTGATTAACACTCTGGAACACTGTTTGGATATTTATCATCCAGGCGGAGAAGTGGGGAGGTTTTCGTTCTGCATAAATTCCTTTACAGTGATGTTGAACGGTGCCCAAGCAAAAAGGTCCATAAGAGGCGACAAAAACTTGGCAATATTCCTCCATACTGCTCATCCAATGTAATCCAAGCGTCCTGAGTGGGTAGAGTTCATAATTTACACGAAACGACATAATTTAGTATGTATTTACGGCTTTAACAAAGGCGTTCCACGACATTTTGGAAACCACGGCAGACCAAACCATCCGGGGAGCGCTTACAGCCTCTGTTCTGCCGCTAATACAAGTGTAGAAGAAGAAATTCCAATTTCATCTGTTTACTTTCTTCTGTGAGCCAGAGGAGGATGACGTTAGCGTCTCCCCAAGTTGGAGAAAGCTTGATTAGTCATTTGTGGCAGAATTGGGGCTGAAAGCACTCCCCGGATGGTTTGGTCTGCTGCGGCTTTCAAAGTGTCGTGGAACTTATTCAGGAAATGCAATGCGCCTCTGTTAAAGCCGTAAAGATATACTAAATGATGTCGTTTCGAGTAAATTATGGACCCAGGACGCTTGGATTACATTGGACGAACAGTATGGAGGAATGTTGCCAAGTTTTTGTGGACTTTTATGGACATTTTTGCCCGGGCGCCATTCAGTATCACTGCAACGGAATATATGCAGAACGAAAACCTCCCCACTTCTCTGGCTACATGATAAATATAAAACAAGTGTTCCAGAGTGTTATTCAACATGATGGTGAGTAGAAAATGAAGGCACATCATTCTGAGGGTGAAGTATTCCTTTAAAAACTTGCACCACATTTGCCTCCCAGCATTGCAACCATCCACTAAATTCCTATGGTCATCCTTGCTATCTCAGCTTGAAAATGTCACAAGAATTGCCCCACGTTCACCTTTACCAACTGTTTGAAGCTCTTGCACTATGGTTCGCTCTCTCTTTTTTTCCCCTGCTGCATGATTTTGATCACCTCAGAGCCAGGCTGAACTGAACAGGAATGCATTGCCTCCTATTAATCTTGAGCGCTGGTACCAGGACATCATGGCTGCGGGAGAGCCTCAGTCATGTCCTCCACCGCTGCCTGCAAAGTGTTTTTCTGCACGCAGACACGGGCAGGTAAAGTCCCTTATGCTCTTTTAGTTTTTATGGCAATCCTCGTCCATGTTATTATGAGAAGCGAGTCCTCTAGTTCTCATAAAAAGGTGTGGTAGATAGAGACCTGCCATTCAACTCAGACTTATCTATGTGTGTTAAGCGCAAATCTTCAGGGCCAAAAACAGAAAAGTGCCCACCGTAAAGAACCATGAAGCGCAAATCATCTGCTTTCTTCGTCTCTCTCTCAGATTTTAAAGTCTAAATCAGATGGCGAGGTTGGACAGGGATCATCAGGCAGCCATTTCAGCAGCACTGCGGCCCTGTCACATTCCAGCGGAGTTATGCATGAAATAAATGCACCCTCCAAGGTCAGTTTTAGGCCTCTGAGCTGTAATGAGATCTTGACAGTTGCGCACTGCATGAAGTTTTTGTGTCTTTTTTAGGGGTTACAGTTGATGCTGAGAGAGATGCCAAACCCATTCGACATGGACTCCAGGAAGCAAATGGCTCTGCAGTGCAAAGGTACGCGGGCCTCACAGTCCTGACGTATGCATGCACTACACTGTAGGGTTCCAGCAGGAATGTCCAAAGATAAATATCTGGCTAATGCTTCTATCTTGGTCTTTAAGTCAGAAGTCGACATGTATGAGCTAGAACATTAAAACCACCTGCCTTAAATTGTGTAACCCCACCTTTGTGCTGCCAAAATAGCTTTGACCGATCTAAGTATTAGGATCTCCAGGTGGTCTTCTGTCGTGGATAACAGCTGGATGCTAACAGCTTTGGGCCCTATGGGTTGTGGCCTCCTTGGATTAGCTGTGCTCCATCTAAGGCAGTGGTTCCCAGACATTTTCTGTTGGGGACCCCCTTTCGGACAACAATTGAGTCAAGACCCCCCCCCCTCCCCCCATCACACTACATAAAGAAGAAACACTACCAAACACAGAAACAGGTAGAAAGGTGGCATGAGGCAGTCTTAAGTGGATCGGCTGATACTTCATTTACTTTTGTTTAAGACCATGTGAGAGTCAAATGGAATT
>JAVQJG010219508.1:0-13153 GCA_036024015.1 Craterocephalus amniculus
CATTGGACGCGCTAGGATGTCGTCACAGCGCGCTGCGCCAGAATTAAAAATGTTTTAATTCAAGCGCAGGGGCAAAGCGTTGCGCCTGTCGCCTTGCCGTGCGGAGAGGCGGCAGGCGCTCCCCTTGTGCGCCTCTTAACCTTGCGTTCCGCGCAAACGCCCTTGCGCGGCGGTAGTGCATACACAATGAATGGGTTTGCCGCCCACCGCTGCCGCTTGCCGCGTTTGGTGTGTAGAGGCACACAAAACAGCGAATGCACATAAAAGATGTCACTGTGCCATCAAACGTGTCTGAAACAAGGTTTTTCACTTCGGGAAGTTGCCTAATGTGTCTTTAAGAGGACAAACCATGATTTTACAGGGTGTATTAAGTTAAACTTGTTGCTGCTTTAGTAATGTTGTATGTTTTTTAAATTCAAATTTTCAACATTTAATAATCACATTTTCTTTACTCATCTCACACAAACTGATTTCAAGCTTCTTTAAAAAAAAAAAGTATTTCTTTTATTCCCTAATTACCTGAGACTCTTCTCATGCACTTGCTCGGGAGTCACTGACTCCGGACCACGTGGGTTAACTGTTCTGCAGGTTTTAGACGTTTCTTGCTGCACCACACCTGATTCAAATGAATGGCTCATGAGAGGGTTGTGCAGAACTTGACAAGAGCTAAACATCTAAAGCCTAGAGGCCAATACTGTTATAAGATGCAGGGTGATAAAAGTTTGGTAAGCATATTAAATATTATAATACAGAGCCCTAAAGAAACTAGACGGCGCTCATTACAACTTGACCTGTGCTTGAGCTGTGAGACATGAGGTCAAAAACTTGAACCTTGACTTGGATTTGGAAACAAAAGGGCTTATGAACATCTCATATCGTGCAGTGATTGTGTGTGTAGTTTCTCTTTGAGCCTGTGCTCCAGCTTCATGGAAAACAACAGGCCAACGAGAGGAGCTTATGGAAACTGGTGGGCTGCAAACTAAACATGCCTGCGGGTTTGTACTTCCAGGTCTGACTTCTTCTGAGTAAGAGCGCTGCAGACTCTTGCTCTGTCAGTTCAGGTTATTGTTACACTGCGGGGGTGCTGGAATTAGTTTCGGCTCAGGTGAAAAAGTCACTGCGATTTGACGGCGAGCTACAAGCGTGCTCATTAAAAGGAGCTTACAACAAACAGTCTCGCTGGTGGACGGTGGCAGCGGCGGTTGGTGGTTTCAGATGGAAAGAGCCAGTGGGATCGCCACAGAGGAGGACAATGCATCAGCAAAGCTCAGTAAGCTGCTAACAGTGATAACAGGTCACAGATACGAGCTGCTTCGTAAGCTTTCTGCCCTCGAATGAGCAAGTTGCAGCTTTAATATAAACAAAAATAGGAAGCACATGCAGATGTGCTGTCATATCAAAACAGCACATTGCTCTTAGCAGCTTAAACTAATACTTGGATTTTTTACATTCATTTTTGTCCTTTATTTATGTGTAAGTGTTGTGTGTTGGCTTGGTGGATAAGCAGTGGAAGCTGAACTATGTCCACCTCGTGGCAGAATATTTTATAGGGTGGACATTTTATCTCAACAGCAACATGAACCTTTTTAAAATTCTGTTTTAGAGTTCAAAGAGGTATCAGGATTGAATCTTCTTGATCTGGCCAAAGATATGTATTTATGTGATTCTAGTTGGTATGATCCTGTGTTTTTTTTTTGTTTAAAATTTATTTTATCATATTAATATTAGATTTTTTTAATAGTTTTGTTTTCATTTTCTAACTTTTTCCTACTGTGTTAATATCAATTCATCTATTTTTTAAATCAAAATTTTTATCTGTCTGTATATATAACTCATGACTTCAGCAGGAGGGTCCTGCAGCTTCAGAGACAACATCCTCCACCATGATGACTGATCACACTCCTATTCTATTTATGTTTTACTGGCAAATTAGCAAGGCTGGAAACTTTTGTTTGTTTGTTTTTTTAGCAGAGTGCAAATTCCTCATGAGATCAAGGGCCCACAGAAAGGCAGTGGTGGTGAACACTCGAAGTGTGGCAGCAGCCAGTTCGGTAATGGCCACTCTGTCAGAACCCCTAAAACAGTGGCCAACTTCACCGTGGTAGCATGTTTTCTAAACTGTTCTGAAAGCAGTACCACACCGACCACATCCACATAGGATCTAGTAGGTCATACTGTAGGTAACACATTACCACCACATGTCAACTTTCGGTGGCTGAATTGTTACAAAACTCAATAGGGAGGAATGCTAACAGTATCTGGACAAGCTGGGTTTATACAAATCACATCATTTCTAGCATTCAAACAGGCTAAACGACTCCAGTTTTAGTGGGTACTAATAAACATCAAATGTGGTTCTCAAACCACATCGCTCTGAATTTAAAGGTTCATTTGTTACGAAATCTACTTCTCATTCTGTGGTGTAGAGGTTTGGTACGTTTCATTATTGTACAAAACAGATTGAAAATGACTGATGTTGCTGAGGATAGCGTGTCAAAAACAGCTCAGGGGTTCAGGGTTTGTTTCCCGGTGAACGTCTGCTCTCTCTCTCTGCCGCTTTAGATAAAAACATCCTTTCAAACTGCAGAACATCTGATTGTTTACTTGTTATGCTGTGATTCACAATGCCTTAATTGTCTTAAAAGCCTGCGAAATGATACGTCAACTTTTGACACCCGCCTCCATCTCACGGAAACTTTTCTGTCTTTTTTTTTTTTCTCTGAAGAAACATGTTATGTAAGGGGCTCGGCTATTACTGCAGCTTTATTTGAATTACAAGCTGCTTCTGTCTCTTGGAACATCTTTATGGTAAATGCTGCTCTCTGGGTGATGACATCCACTCCAGACCTCCCAATTACCGCCGGGAGTGTGTGGGATGGGGGTGGCGCAGTGTGTGGGGGAGTGGACGAGGGTTAGTCAAGATATTCTCACTGCAAAGCCACCTCAATCACTTCCCGGTTATTCTGACTTCACAGTATGTTTCTCTGCGAACGGCATTTGACTCGTGCTGAGAGAGCTCTCGATCCCTCGGCCAGCGGCGCACAGCCTGATTGCTCATTTAGTCCTTAGTGTAGGCAAGGAGTAGATTACCTGCTCCTTCTGTAGCCAGTGGCTCAAACTCCAGAGTCCAGCAGCAGCCTTCCAACAGCGCCCGGAGACGGCAGATTCTTTTTCTAAGCTCCACTTGTCATCGCAATGAGGCTCCTCGACGGTGTGCATTATTTAAAGTGTGCAATGACTCACTCCTCGGGGAGCATGCGAGTTGTGCAAAGTGGCAGATTAGGTCAGGAGCAGAGACAGTGAGTTTAATGAATGCATGCATTAGCACGCTCCATTAGCTTCACCTTTATTTGCTTGTAGCCTCCCACCTGTTTATCCCCACTGTGCTTTTGTCAGTTTCTAAGTCGATGCAGACCCCTAATGTGCTGCCGGGACGCATTTATCAAAAATGGTATGGAAAGGTGAGACTTTCGCCATCAATCCAGCATGCAGCTCCGGCTCCTTTCAACAAAACCTTTCCTGTTAGCAAAAAAGCCTCGGTAGTAAAGCGTCATCATCGTGGCCGAGTAAAAAGATTTACAATATCTTAAATCAGCAAAAGGCACTGCGTTCTGATTAATAAAAGCACAATAATGACTATAAAACCAACTCCGACACCACTTCATCTGTAATCCCGAGACCTTAAAGTTCCACTCTCCACTTGACAGTGAAAATGAGTGTAAGCAACAAGGCTAATCACTTGAGGCAACTCACCGAGCTACTTGGTCACTTATTGTTGAAAGTGCTGCTCAGATCACTGAAAATAACATCAAATCACTGATCCAGCTCAGCAGTTTTGGCAATATTTTTTTGAAATTAAAATAGTATGTTTTGTCTGTGCTTATCTGTGTATTTTCTCTGACTTTTCCAGAAAGTACAGTAAATGTTTGTGCGTGTGTTTGTCCTGCTGTCATTAACATGATAAGCTCATTTCTGAGCTAATTCAACATGGGCTCCAAACAATCACTTGATCAAATCCTGCCCTTCCATGAAATTGTTGAACCAGAGAGATGCATCCATATGTGTGAGTGAATGTCAGCTAACTCATAACTGCCACCCTGAATTCAGTGTCCGGTGTCTTCAATATTCCTTAGAAGACAAACCTTAAAGGAACAGTGTGTAGGAATTACTGACATCTAGCAGTAAAGATAGGAATGACTTCAAAAGCCCAGCAGAGTTGAGGATGGATGGTGGCTATCAGTGGCAAAGATTCTTTCAGACATAAACATGTTTTAATCTGTGAGCAGATCCAGCATCTACAGGTACTGGTACTGTCCTCTTTTATGGTCCTTTTAAGTAGCAGCTTATTCCAACAGTGCTCCAACAAATATCAAACACAGTCAGTATTACAGTCTTAAAGCTCAGGAGGTTCTCACTTGTTGGTCCCTTCAGAGACACCATAGTAAAAACGGTGCCACAATTATGGCAGCTGTAATGTATGTGGACCCACAGCAAGAAGTATGGATGTTTTTGAGAGAATAGTTATTTTCATAAAGTCATAAGAAACAATGTGGAAACAGTTTTTAATTATGCATTACTTTTTTCTCTCATTGACTTTTGATTTTGCTTCGCACTGCACCTACTGTATAATGATACCAGACATCCCTTCCAGGGTTCCTCTAGCCTTGGTTAAATGGCAAAAGTTGGCAGGATGGATGGATTACGGATACAAATCGACTGTTAGTGTTTCACAAATGGAACTTTGCTTTGGTTAGATTTAGTTTTAATCATTCAAGGATCAGTCTGATGGCAGACATAAACATAATTTACATGATTTTATGTTCATTTCTTCAAATTTTTCCCATTATCATTTCACTGGGCCTTAACTGGTGATAGGTAAGGGTGTCAGGATTGGATGTAAAAGTAGCATCCACCAAAGATTCAGTCATTTCAAGCAAGGATCGGAGGAATATTTCTAAATGAAAAATTGTAAATAACTAGAGCAGTTTGACTTTAAAAAGCCATTTGCAATTTATTCATTCTGCCACTGTCTCCAGGAAACATAAACTCTGGTGCCGCAACCCTGCAGCTTTTACATGTTTTCTCTGAATTAACACACCTGATTCAAATTAAACTGGCTCTCCTCAACAGCTTCTTGTCAGTTTCTGCTGAAAGCCATGCCTGATTCATGTGTGCTGCTGCAAGAAACATCCAAAACCTGCAGGACAGCAACCCTCAAGATGCGACTTTGGACGTGCCTGTCTCAGATAGACAGGAAGACAGAGGACACGTGTTCTGTGGTCAGATGATGCATGTTTCAACTGCTTTGAGAGTAACGTGTAAAAGATCAGAAAGAGCATGCAGGCTGTTGGCATCTTGGTTGGTTTGAGGCGCATCGGCGTCCATGACATGGATGACACACACATATGTGAAGGTACTATTGATGCAGAGGCGGATGATGGAATTTTGGAGAGGCATATGCTCCCATCAGGGTGATGTCTTTCCCCAGGTTATTTCATCAGCCCACTGTCGAACTTCATTCTGCACGATTTCAAACAGCGTGACTTCATACACACACGGTGCGTGTGTGCTTGACTGGCGTGCCTGGAGTCCACATCTGTCTCCTCTTGAGAATGTTCAGAGTATAATGGAGGGAGATCAGACAACAACCCTAACAACAACTCTTGAGCAGCTGAAATCTTAGTTAAACCAAGAAGGAACACAAATTCCTTTGAAAAGCTGCAAGAGTTATCCTCAGGTACCTGGAAATTAAAAATTGTAGTGCTAGGCTGGTGTAACATGGTGGTAAAAATGTCTTTTCAAAAATTTTATTTGAAATTGACTATCATTGAAACGCTGCTGGGAAGTGACACACAGCAATATTTTTCGATATTTATTCTAATTTTAAAAATTGTATTTAAATACTGTAAAGACCATATCCAGCTCACAGCTAAGATTTATGTGTTGGTCCTGCACAACAAGACAAAGCTTTGCACGCAAAGGACAGCAGTAGTCTGAACAGTATCCACTGAAGATCCTGTTCATAAAAAAAAAACATCATGTAGCCTAGTTAAAGGTGTTTTTATCTTACACACTATTCAAAAACACGAATTCAAAGTAAAATGAATTCCAGATATAAAAAATGTTTGGCCTGGACTTTCGGTGTTGACTCCGTGTGAGTGTAGCTGCCAAAACTAAGCCACATGACCAAGCGTGGCCCCAAGGGGAATTTCTGTATTCTATGTCCAGGCCAGCTCCTCATATTTGGATCAAGTCTGACCCAGATGACATGTTTCAAACCAACAACTGACATCTGGACCACATCACTTACTGAGGATGTAAATGAGCCATACTGTAAGTGCCAGAAGTAGCCTGGATTAGACCCAATGTGTCTGCTGTCTGGAATAAATCATATTAGTTGTTTAGTAGATTGCTAATTTTGCTAAGCATGCTGTTCAAAAAGAAGAGGAAAAGAAGAAGAGCTAATGGGTGATTCTTGTAATTTTCATTGGTTTCCTGTAAAGGAACACCAGGGAACAGCCTGGATTCCTGCGGTTGTCCACACTAACTGGAAGCCAAGTCCTGGGACCAGGTATGCAGTGCTCACTCTGTCTCGTTGTCTGATGACTTGAAAGACACAGACTATCATCCGTCTGTGGACAAGAGTCTGGAAATGATCCAGGTCCGCACTGACCGGTACCGGCATGTTTCCTGCACTTCAGTAGAACATCACTGACCCACTTATTTATTATAAGATGACATATTTGTCAATGTAAATGTAGAACTGATTGAATTGTTCAGTTAATCTATTTATTTACTGAATAAGTGCTTCAGTGATGTTTCCACTGAAAAGCGGTAAACATGGCGAACGCTGCAGCAGACATGGACAATTTCCCAGTGGTGGACTCATGGTGCCTCCGACTCATGACTCGACACTTCCTTTCATGTCCACAGATGGACAAGAGTCTTTGGTGTCATCAGAGGGACAACTGGAGATGCAACATCAAACTTCCAGTTTGCACAGCCAATTGCACAAATTCAGCCTCCTCACTGGTGTTTCTTAACAGGAAAAAGCTTTTCCCCTGTTAACGGTCCTTTCATTTTGTTGATTGGATCAGTCAAATACACAACAATTGTCCTAAATCACCCTAATTTATTCAGTAAAGACAGTAACATAGACTGTTTCACTTAACAGCTTAGCTTTCTGCGCTGCAGTGGGGTTAATAAGTCTGTGCTCATGACGTACGCATAAATTAAGAAAAGGGTTAACCAGAGTGATCTGTGAGTGATCATATGAAAATCAGTCTGTTCAGGAATTTGTGATGTTTTATTGCAACTACTATTATCCCTCCATCATCCATCAGCATCCCTTGAAGGTGTTTCAGCTAGTGTGCTTAGCAGTAACATGCCACATTTTATCAGCTGTACAGCTAACAGCATTGTAAAAATGGAAAGAAAATGAAGTTAGAGTTTCATTACAAAAAAGTGCAATGCTGTTTATTTTAAAGTAGGCTACGTATTTCCATCACTGTAGGCTATAAGTTGTGCTTATTTCAACAAAAACAAAACCTACTACAATATCCTCTAACACGTTCCATTCAATTTTATTTTCATTTACAAAAAAATGTATAATTGTAAAAAGTCTTTCAAAAGAAATTTCAAGTGGTTTTGCAAGGAAAAAATCCCACTAAAGTCAGAACTTCCATGGCAACTTTTCACAAAATCTGGCATTTCAGGTCACATCATTAATCAGAAAAAAGCCACAAAGGCATGGAGGGAATGTAAAATGGAAAGCAGACAGAATTATATACTGAAAAGACAGATGTAATGGCCCAAAGACCCACAAAGAAATGCGCTTTTCCCGTGAACCGCTCCAACACCTCTGATAGAACAAAAACACAGACATTTGTTCCAGATTGATCGTCATTCAAACATCTCTGTTGAATAAAAAACTCCAGAGTGGTGTGCATACTGTAATTAGCCTCTTCTGCTGATGACTTCTCAAACTGCTTCCAGGTGCTTGACATTGCATACCGGAAATTCTTTTCCTGCTACCCAGCGCTGTGAGTCAGCCTCTTGTGCAATGTGATTCATGTCGTATTGTTTCCTTTATATAAAAACCTCTCTTTCCAAGCTCTTCAAGTTGTTGGATTCTAAAATTTAAAATATGGATAGACCAGCCTAATAAGCATCCCTCAAAAAACTTAGAAATCACTAATTTTCCAAGAGTTTGAAATGACTCACACACTGAGTGCAGAGCCAGTTGGGCTAAACCATCACACTAAACTAAAGCAGTGTCACATGTCGGGTGAACCACTTGTACTTGCAGCAGCATCAGACATTTCAGATCAAAGTTTGATGTCACCTTGGTGAGGGGACTGAGGAGATGAGCTGTGTCCAACCAAAGACGTGGGCAGTGAGATCTATCGACCGTGGGAGCCGATGGCAAAAAGCAGGAGATGCCACGGTGCGACATCCAGAAATACGGATCGACTTGGTCAACCGCTGCAGGCAACATGGATTCTGACCAGAGCGCCAGGCATCCAAGCAGGAACCTGCGTCACTTCTATGCACTGCAGCCCTTCTGCTGACAGCAAGTAGCCTTCACACTTGATAAAACCAATCCCTGAGGCACTTTGGGACTTCTGATGGGTTTCTTCCTCTGCTTTAAGAGACAAGTCTTCACTGGAAGTATCTAGATAACAGAATTTAACACACAAGAGCAAATCCCTAATTTCTATGTCTTTCAAAACATTCATATCAGGAAGTTATTTCCCAATAAGTAGTGTTTGTAAAACCTCACAGGCAGCGAGGAAAATGTCTGACCAAAGCAAAACTGTGCCTTCAATAGGAAGAGATTAGTCTTTAAAAAGCTTTCAGAAGTCATATTTAAGTAGTGAGGCTTTCATGGGAATGAGGACGTGTCGGCTGGGCAGAGACTGGCCGGACGCTGCAGCGGAGAAGAAGAAGAAGAAGAAAAACAAGTCTCTGTGCATGTCCTCTGGCCTGGCAGGATGACTGACAGCTGGCGAGATGACAAGCACAACAGAAAAATATGGGCGTCCACAGAAAACATCCCCCAGCTCACACATGCCAGTGCCAAAAAAAACCACTCCTGTGGCTGAAAGCACATATCCTGTAGCCCAGGCTGGACCCCAAGATATTTTCAAGTGTTTCAAAGGTGGATGAACCGGCAGGAGAAATCAGAAACTTTAAGTTTGTAGTGAAATATCAAGGCTGCTGAAGATGTTCTGGGATCATTTCCAAAGACATCTTGGTTCAGATCAGACAGACCAGAATGCATTTTAGCAGCTGGAAGAGTGACCATCATCCACCCACAAAGGAGGGTGTTTAATCCCCAACAGCTGTCACAGTGTCTCTGGGCAGGATACTGATCCCACACCGTCACCGTATATTGACTACATGTATTATATATAAAAGGGTTGGGTAATGATTTTTCAATAGTCCTTTGATTGTAAAATCATTTTTTTATTTTTAACCTTCAACTGACAGGAAGCGTGTTTATCCATCATCTTTTAGGTGACGTCCATAAAGGCTCAATAATCCTGAAATCTCTCAGTTTTTTAATAAAAAAACACCCTCCTGAGTCCTGTTCTGTTTTGCTGCCGCCATTTTTCAAGTCTTCCTTGAAACGTATGACATCAGGTGACCCCCACGAGCATAGGCACAAACACATCCAATAATGAGTGTAAACATGGTCATTTGTCATGCATCGCCGATTGTGAAAATGTATAATTAAAATGATGATTGTTTTAAAAACGTTTTCAGACTGAGGATCAGATATGTTCACACGATGCATTTTTATTCAGACTGGATGTTCAATCGGATCAAAAGTACTCCGTGTAATCGTAGCTAATGAGTTGCTCAGATGAAATCTTTTTCTTTAATTAGTACACACTGCATAAATCTTTCTATCATGTAAACACAGGTGTGATTCGAGAGTCTGTATAAACATGTCAGCTGGAACCTTTCCAGATTTCCATTGAATAGAAAAACAATCTGTCTATGTAATCGTAGTTATTGAATCTCAGAGCAAATCCCCTCCCCATGGGGAATTCACCTCATCCAATGGTCATTACCTGTATCCTATTTATGCACAGACAAATTATCTCATCAGTTACTTCCCATGGATCACTTTTGAATATGTCATTTGAAATAGAAAACTGCATATGATCTTAAAGATGGAGACTTTGTCATGGGTACAACTCACTCTCCCTGCCAGTGTTTGAATCTTTTTATTTCTCTGCACTGTCAAAGCAATTCACAGCCTTGTCACTTCTTCTGTTAATGTGGGCTTTTCACGAGCTCTATTTCCTTTTGTGACTTTGCTCCAGTGGATCGGTGTGAATAAACAGCGACACTTCACAGGAAGCTGGAAATCCTTGTGGCTCTCAATAGGGAAGAGAGAACAACCCACCCCCCGTGGGGGAAGTTCAGTCCATCCGAGGGTCATTACCTAGCTGTGATCAGAATACATAATGTGTGTAATGCCACGATGAGAGGCCTCCGGAGATGTCTGTGCCTTGTATTGTTGCGTGCATGTCCGTCAGTGCACTGCTTTCCATTCATCATCGTTTAAACAAGCTCTCTGGGTTGTGACTCCCGCCCGGAGAGCCACATTGTTGACACGAAGAGGAGAACATAACTACATATTGACTCTTAGAGCAGCAGGGACGACAAATAGATTCAAGAATGGGAGGTTTGACTTTGCCGCCTAAAGAAAAGTGAAGTAAGTCGGTGGGCTAAATGAAGGGCTCCATGGCAGAGCCCCCTCAGGCTTACACAGCATGATCTTGAGTTTTCTCAACAGCAGCTGGGACATCAAAGCCCAGGCAACCACCTGCAAGGGACTTCTGGATATGTACTCATATCATGACACCGAAAGGACCCCTACAGGGAGCGGGAGATGGGGTGTCCTGCTTGCTGGGCCCATCTGCCAAACCAGCCCTGAGGGTAAACACGATGACACTGAAACAGCCACGGGGACAGTCATGTACATCTAACCTCTGTACGTCTGCCTGTACTACTGTCCACTGATACACAGCATTTGTGTTTATATACGTCTGACTTCTAGAGAGAAAACTGATAATAAGCATGTAATAACATTTATTTAACTGTGTTTGGCCTGGATTACTTGATATGTATTTAAATACTGGTTGTTTCTAAGAAAAAATCGGAACAACCATGTTTGAATCTATAAACAGACAAGAAAAAGACATCAGTGAGCAACCCGGCTCTGCCGCATCATTACCATGTAAGCACACACTCATAATGTAAAAGCTATTAGGACTAATCATGAATACTGCCAAAAATAGATAACCGGAACCAAGACTCATTTTTCATGTGCATTGCTCATACAGTATTTGATCCAGTTTAGTTTGGTCTTACAATGAATTTTTATGAAACTGCACAACTTTATATGGCAAAACTCCTTCTTTCTGCTATCATAGCCTACATAACACACGTCTCCATAAAGCTGAAATTGACTGGTTTAAAGCCAGGTTCAAGTCTGACGGGTAGCCTGTCACAGAAAAGAAACTTTAATTTTCAAGCCTGGTTTGAATTGACCAAATGAATTCTCATCAAGTAAAAAACGAGACATCACAGTCGCTGACAGGAGGAGCATCTAATGACGGCTTGGCTTCCCACAGATCTCAACAGCTGTTTTGGGTGAGCTTGCAAAGGTGAGTAACTTTTTAAGCAACAGCAGCCAAACATTAATCAGCCCAGAATTTTTTTCAAGGAGCCAAAGGAGTTGTTTTTTTAACCTTGTTTGTTTTGTATTTCCATTTAAGTCAGTGGAACAGCCAATTGATTAAGCCAATTAAAATCCCTGAGGCGAGTCAGAGGACGTTGCACTGGTCAAAATGCATTTGTTAGACATTCCTGCAGGTTGCAGGAGTTTTTATCTTTATCTTGGCGTGCATTCACTGTGAAATATGGAGATAAATGTTTGTTTGAATGTTGTGTTAACAGAAGTTATTCCTGCGGTACAATGTATATTTCATTCATGCTGCTGTGCATTTTAAACTAAAAAGACTGAGCCAGAAAGTGTTGAGTACAATGCAGAGGGCAGTCAGTCATTAGCATTGTGAGCTCTGAGACATTTCCAGGTGATGTCTTAAGGACTAACTTCCTACCTGGGCTAATTTTGAAGGTCAGTGCACTTCAGAACTCCATTTAGCTCCTGTTTCTTTCGGTGGACATATAGTACACTATAATACGGGCCACTAAAAATGACTGGAAAATATTCCTATGATTGAACTATATATGTTATGACAAAATATGATATGAATGATGGGAACTCCCCATAGGCACCACCCAGCATCACTTTTCCTCTTTACAGTAATAATTTCCCTGATAGGTTTAAAAGTTGCAACCATGCTCACACTGAGTCACGGTTCAGGCCACCTGTAGATTTAGTCCACATCAAAGTTAAACGTCTAAAGACCTAAAGCAAATTACTTTGCAACAAAGGTAAATGCCTGCTTTTCTACTATCATCATCAGGCCTTTTGATTTTCTGTTTGACTCCGAACCTTATCATTAATACCAAAGCTTGACCTTTGCAGGTCTATGTTTGTGGTTGGGATTCAGCATCGTTCAGCATAATTAGGCTATTAGCTGTTTGGGCATCTCTTAGTGGGAGATGACAAAGGCTTTCTGTGTCCAGGCAGCATTTTTCTTTTAAATTTCAAATTTTAAAATTGGGCTGTGTGAGAAAACAATGATCTGAGAGCTCTGGGTACGGATTTGAAGGTGGGGATATTGGTGTGTGTGCTAAGCTAACTGCTACTGCAAACAGGGACAGTGTTGCATTAGCGGTGTGCAATTGTACAAGCGGTGGTCAAGTTTGGATGCTCACTGATTCGATTCTTCTTCAAGAAAAAATCTTCAGTCCCCATCCTGAGCCCTAGCTTAGCTTCACAATGATTCTGATTCTCCAAACTGAGAATAAACACAGAGCTTGTTATGACAGACACACTTTTCTTCCCAGGGGCAGCATTTGAAGGGGATGTCCATCATTCATGATCGCATACTGAACTGGAGACAGACTGTGTATGTGACCTTTACAGAGGTTTAGGAAAGCTATGTATAACTATTAAATTAAAATTCTCCACCATGACTAAACATGTTCTCAAACCTGACAAAGC
>JAVQJG010219512.1:0-17450 GCA_036024015.1 Craterocephalus amniculus
AGTGGTTTTCTTCTCGTCAGTCAGTTTATTTACAGGTGAAAATGCCTCAGATATCTTCAGATTTTAAAGACACTCATGAAGAAGAGCTGCAGGATTTTGAGCAAAGTTTTTACCATAAAGTGATGCTAAACGTCTTAGATAGCCTACTCTACATAGCACACTTGGCTTAACTATTCCTCTAATCATGACGCTGAGAGCTAGATAAATGCTAGATGTGCACATAGTCTGAGGACTGGAGAGAAAAATGGGGCCATTTTTTGGGAAGAGTAAAGGTCAGACATTGCTGATGTTGGACCTGAGGATCAGTACCCTGGGATGATAAACAGAGGTGTTGATCTGGGTGTGCTGAACTAACAGTCTGACCCATAGAGGAGATACCAGTCCTAAGTTCTGATTCAGTCTGAAGACAAAAGCTAGAAGCTTAAATCCATCAGGCTGGTATGCTCTCATGGAGGATGGATAAATCTCATGTCAGGGGGTAAAAAGTCTCTCTGTCAGGCTGTCACAGCTGATAAAAGGAGATAAATTACATCCCATTGCTCATTTTTCTTTTTTCTTTGTGGTGCTTTTTCTCTTTGTTGGTACATCACTCACTTTGTAAAACTTCTTTGTCTTTTACCTCACAAAGTTTAACACACAAAAAGGATTGCAGCATATTTACATGAATAGATTCAAGATCTTTGTGCCCGGATAAATGGAAGTAAACACCAGGCCTTTCTTTAACCCTTAAAACTCCAAGACAGTTTTAGCTCTTTATGGTTCCAGTTTGTATTTATGTATGAATGCATGTAGAAGTTCAGTCCTTTTAATCCAAGTCACCATGGCAACATGAAGTTTTCAAGACAACCTCAGACGTCAGATGATGAGGCTAAAATGATGTAAAATGAATGTATCAATAGATAAAGCAGCATAAAGGCCAACCAGAACAAAAGAAACAAGCCTTTTCTCATCCCATCATTCTCTCCTTTCTACTTGCACTCATGCATCTCTGCATCATGTTCATATTAAAGAAACGTAGTGGGCCGAGTACGGGTCCCTGTGGGACGCCTTAAAAGGTGCATCTGATGTCAAAGCTATTGGCTCTGAAGCACACAACATTTCCAAATCTTAGATCATATCCTAACTAAACCAGCTCAGCTTATTGACTTTATTCCAGCCATACAGGACCAGCAGATTACTTGTGACACTTTCTGCCCTCTTGTTGATCTTTGGCTGCTGCTAATTAAGCTAACCCTATGTGCATCTTTGAAACTAATAACATCGCCCGTTTACAGCCATAATTGCTCCCATCAGTATTTTTTTGCATTGAGTTGCAAGTCAGCCAAGTAAAATAAGTACATTAAAAAAAGAGGCTTAAGTCAAACATGTGATGCTACTGTATAACAATGTATAACATACAGTAGCCAAGTATATTGGTAGTGACGGTTCAGGCATGTTTATTTTATCAATTCTACTTCTACTAAAATCCATGATAGTCACTGAAGATTTTGGTCTATCAGCAGCAGGATGACAACGGGTTAGGAATCTACTAGCCCCATTGGCTGGTAATAGTTGTCATTTTGAGCCCTGCATATCATGGAATTATGTTAAACTCTCAAAAAGTTTGGACATCCAGCTGGTAAAATAAAACATCAGAGAATTTCATCGATCTGAAGAAAACTGCTTAGGGGGTATAAAACTTCCAGGGGGCCTGAATAAAGGCTTTAAATAAACACAAATGAACTGGCTAATGTCTTCACACATTGCATGAAGCAATAAAACAATGATTAAAAAGAAATTACAAAATGATGCCAAATGCCTCTAACCACAACCAGACCGAAGAACATCACAAACAAATACATATATATATATTTATATTTTGCATAAATGGGCTCGAATGAAGTGCAGCAGACATGAAAATGTTCAGAAACCAGCAGCGAGACAGAAAGAAGGAAACACTGTCCAAGCAACACATGCACTACATCAGTTATTTAAAAGTCAAAGATGGATGTTTAACATTTCCAGAATCAAACTGCTGACGTTTTTTTGGGACTTTTAACCGGAAACTACAAACTGTCCCAAAGCGAGGAGGACGGGCTGAAATGTCCCTATGATGTCTCAGATACACCACGGTCCCCCCGAGTGTAGAAAAACCAGACCGTTCACACAGCCGGGTCCCTCACCATCACTAAGCTCCATTCATCTTCTGTCCGTCGGCAGGACATCAACGGCTTCATTCAGCCGGGATCTGATCCGTCGGCGCTCATTCAGCACCGGCAGGCTGCCTCGGTGGGGGGGCTGCTGGAGCTGTAATCCCTAACAATTCTCCCTTCTCCTCAGGAGGAGAGAAACAAAACCCGGAGGAGAGTCAGAGATGAATGATGGGCAGAAATTCCCCGTCGGGCTGAGTGTGATGAAGCCACGACTGATAAGTGTTTGTTCTGAGTGGGAGGAAGTTACAGAACTGCTTTCTGTCTTCTGGTACTGGCTCTTCCTCTTCATCAGGACCTTCTGGTACCGGCTCTTTCTCTTCATCAGGACCTTCTGGTACCGGGTCGGACCTCCTCTGTAATTCTGGGTGTAATGAACCCACCGGGTGTTTCTGCTCCATATTGGCATCACACCATGGTGAAGTACACCGTATACTAGCTTTATTTAGTTCTGGCTTCTCAAAATGTATTATTTAAAGTTATGTAAACTTGTTGCCTTGAAAAAAATAAGTTTTGTCAACTTTATGTTCAGTTAACTAGAATATTTTTAGTTTGTTAAACTTTTCTTCACTTGATCTGTTTTATTTTACTGGATGTTCATGAGGTTGTGGAAGAAACTTGTTTAGATTTCACATAGATTTAAAGAGATGCTTCAGGAAATGCTTCATTTCAAGTGAATCTTTAAAATCATTGATGACCTTAAAATGTGACTTGTTTTGCAACAAGACATAAAGGGACAAAGTTTCTTCTTGAACTACTATCAGAGCCCTTACATTTCTGTTACGGTGCAGTAACTGGCTTTAAGGAACATGTTTATGCACTAAAACTATTCTGAATGGTGGATAATTGCAGATTTAGTTCAACATGGAGACCAGAACATGTTCTTCTGTCTGTTAGCTGCAGAACTGGATGGAGGAAAAACAAGAAGTCCTTACAAAGTATTGTGCAATAATTGCAACTATTATAAATTTGCCAAACTAAAAGTGAAAGTTCAGGTTTCATAAAGTGAATAATTTTGAAAAGTTGTTGAAAGAAGTGAATTATTGTGGGAAATCCTGCTCCTCCATTCCTCCTCAGCTGAAATTAGTTAAGTTAGTTCAACTTAATTACATAATTTTTTGTTACTCGGTTTGCCCTCCTGAGTTCATAGAACCTATTTAAGATTAGTAATACTAACAACTTGCCTAAAATTAAGTGAAAGTGAAAGTATTTTATTAAACCCAATATTAGAGTTTATCAGGGCCACTCACTAGAGAATGACAGTGAAGTTTTGACTTTATTCTCAACATTTCAAGTTTAATGTAAACATTTCAACTTCATTCACAAAAGTTTGACTTTATCTCAACATTGTGACTAAAATGTCGAAATTTTGACTTTATTCTCCGGTGAGGAAGAAAAAAAATCCTCTTTTGTTTTTTTCCTCTGTGTGTCCCGGATTCTCCGCCTCATCACATAGTGGCTGCATCCATGATGAGAATCTCCCGTCCCGCCGCATCAAAGCTGGAATCATGGATGTAGATGTGGAGGCTGTGAGCTCACTGACATGGAGCTTCATCCTTCTGATGTTTTAATGCCCGTCTGTCAGTTACAGCGGCAGGAAAACTTCTTTTCGACCTTTTACAGCCTGGAGAGAGGAGCTGCAGTTCACACACACCTCTGAGAGCGTGCGTGGGTGTGTGCGTGTGTGAAGCCATTTGTTGGACCGGAACCTCCGCGCGGTTCCCACCACGGAGATGATGGATGAGTGTCAGCGACATTTGCTGGGAAATATGACAGAAACATTTGGTTGGCATGAAGATTAAAGTGCGTGTGTGCGCGTGCATGTCTTCAGATGAAATTGCAGGTTAAAACTGTTGCCCCTCTCCTGTATCTCAGCCAACATGACGTCACCACGCGCACAAACACACACACCTCCGCGCAGGAGGAAAACTCCTCCGCCTGCAGAGAGGGGCGCAGACAGAAGGAGACGCGCGAGAAGATGCTGGACACGCTGACCTTCCTGCTCGCGCACATCAAGCTGACCATTCTGCTGCCGCCACTGGGCAGGCAGAGCGGAGAGCCGCAGCCCCCCCGGCGCTGTGAGCGCGAGGACCCCGTCCCGCAGAGGTTCCAGCGGGGAGACCTGCTGGAGGTGCCCCGGACTCTCTTCACCCACTTCGGCATCTACCTGGGCGAGAACCGCGTGGCGCACCTCATCCCGGACATCCTGCCCGCGCTCACCGCGGACAGCCGCCAGATCCAGGAGATGGTGACCAACACGCGCCTGCTGCTCGGGGTCCTCTCTAAGCGCGCGAGCATCCGGGTGGACTCCGTGGAGGACTTCGCGTACGGAGCGGGGATCCTGCTGAACGCCATGGACCGCACGGCGCGGCACAGCCCGCTGCCGGGGGAGGAGGTGGCGCGGTGCGCGGAGCGGCTGGTGGGGAGCGTGCATTACAGCCTGCTGTGGAACAACTGCGAGCACTTTGTCACGCACTGCCGCTACGGGAGCGCACAGAGCCTGCAGACTGACCAGGTGAGATGCTGGCACTGCGTTTTACGCGCGCTGGAGCGCTTTTACGCGCGGCTCGGCAGGCGGCTGCTGCGTGATAGAATCCGCAAAACTTCATTAAACTTTTCAATAACCTTTATTGCACTGTTTAGGGTTTACAAACAGACAGGAGCAGCAGAGCAGATTATTTTAAATCCTACTTTTCTTTTTTTTTTTTTTTTTTTGTGGTTAAGGCCAGGAATCCTTTCATCCCTTTGTTGTCCGCGCGCCTGGAAGGGAACCGCGAGGCCTTTCTGGCAGCGCGAGCGTAAATAACATCTGGTCCAAAAAGCTTTTCAAGTGGACCAGTAAATAATCTGCAAATGTTCCTGATTAGTCCACATATTTCATTTCAGACGCTAAACTTCCCCGCGGTTTCATGCACGTGAGGGTTCACTCAGGGAGAGTTCCACTGCGCAGCCGCAGACAGCCTGCAGAGGCTGCTCTGTTCCAGCTGTGCGGGGTTTCAGTCCCTGATGTTTCACTAGTTTTAAGGCTTCCATAGTGTTTTTCAATCTAACAAGGAAACAAAAAACTTTTTTCTGTAAGTTTTCCAGGAAAACAGGAAGAATTTGCATGTTTTATAGAAACACACAAACATAAATGTTATGTAGGAAATGTTTTCCAGGATGCTTGAAGGAGTTTCCAAAGCTCTGTTATGTTCCGTTTTTCTGGTCCAGGTCCTGTTGGGGATCCGTCCCTCCATCTGACCAGTTTCCACTATTCTGCCGTCCAGTTCTTGGGTCATGTGACATATAGGCTACTACTACAAAATAAGAATATCCGGAAAAAGTGTAGAATTTCTGTAACTGAACTTCAAAGATGAAATGTACACATATAGACAAACAGTCTGCAAATCAATATATTTCTGATTTATTTGCTGATCAGGATTTGCAGATTCAGAAAACCTCAAATGAAAAAACTCAGAAAATTAGAATATGGATTTTGAAATACAAAAATGTGCGAAAGTAGAATCTTAGTGAATAAAATATGCTGGTTTCACTTTTAATGTTAAATTTGCCTGAATAAAACAACTTTTCCAGTATATTCTAATTTTCTAAGTAGTACCTGCATACCTCAGCCTTTTCTAGCTGCTTGGTAGTCTTTGGTATGAGGCCACAGTAAATGCATCAGTTGAAGGTCAAGATGCATGTTTCAGGAGTTTACTTGATTTCATCTGCTGTACATCGTTTTTTAGTCCTGCTTTTGTGCACGTGTCCAGTTTCTGCTGAAATAAACTATTTTCAGCTTCTGGGATTCACCTAAAATTTCCCTAAAACGTATTTTCTGTCTGATCTGGTAAATTAACACTTTGCTAACTCATCTGGGAAGATAACAGAAGCTCATCCATTTGGAGATGTTTTCATAAGATTATAAATCAGAGGTGAGTGGCTTTACAGAAGAAAAGACTAAGTAGACAGAAAATGAGTGAAAAACTACAAGACGACCAGGCATCAGCAGGATAAAGTTAACTTCACGGATCAGGCTTAAAATTAGAACCTGAAGAATTTCCTAATTTTCCAGGTGAGTAAGTGAAACTTCAGTTAGTAAAATGAGTGAAAGACCATGTAAAGAAACAGCCGAGCAGCAGGGAAACCTCCCCCCTCCACCGCAGCTCCCCCCTCCTGTTAGGAGAAGCCTGGCTGCTTCTTAAAAACTGAAAAAGAAAATCTGGGTCGCTTCTCGGAAAAGTCTGGAGAACAAGAGCTGCATTGAGTGCGGAGCCGCCTGCCAGCAGCCAGACAGCGAGCCAGTCGCTCCACACTGAGCAGCATTGTGATGACGGAGGAGCCTCCATCACCAGAAACCAGTTCCACCAATTCCCCGCAGCCTTCCAGCCTCACGGCCGCGACCACAACTTAGTGTCGTCACCAGTTTAGTGGGAGAAGATGTTTTTTTCACTTCAGCTCACATACAGTCGATGCTGCACGCTAATGTTTCCCCCAGTCTGACTAAACCAGGCTTATTAACCCAAGTATGCCTTCATCATATCAGTAGTGACACTATTACTACTACTAGTACTGCTACTATTACCGTCATTTAGCAGATGCTTTTGTCCACAGTGACTTACAACTGAAAGAACTAAGTAAGTAAAAATTAATTTATAGAGCACTTTTCACAGATAAAGATCACCAAGTGCTGAACATCAAATGTAAGAAAGACATGTAAAACATAACGGTAGCATAAAATAAACAGGAAACAACTGTATCAATTAAAAGCTTTACGCAACAAGAAAGTTTTCATTTGCCTTTTCTAACGTTCAACCAGACAAAGATACAGGAGAACTTTGTTCCAAACTGAGTCAATTTTCCTATAATTATGTGTTAAATGAGGTACTGTTTTACTTTAACTCATGCAACTGGTATTTTAATTGAGTAGAATTTAAGCAAACTGAAGATACTTTTACTTAATTACAATTTTTCAGTGGGATACTTTTTCCTCCTCTGCTATTTTATTACTAACTTGTCTTTTCCATTTGTTTCACCCTACAAGCCAGGTGTCAGTATTTGTATTATAATTTTTAGTGTGTTGTTGGATAGAAAATTCATTTGGAGTGTTCACTGACTGACACAAAGTCTTTTTATTTCATGTTTCTGCTGTGCTGATGGTCTACTAAAGCACAGTCTTGTTCTTTTCGATTCACTTTATGCTAACTAGCTAATTAGCTACAGTAACCTAAAAACAACAATAAACCCTTACATGAGCGATTTTTGTCTAAATTTGAGTCATAAATACTCATTTCTGAATTTTCACTTCTGTATAATTCATCTGTTATTTCTAGTAATCAGATTGTTCACCACTTAGCACCGTAGGAATGCTAACACAACAAAAAGTTAGCAAATACTAACCTTAACTAACATGATGCCAGACAGCCCTGCTAGAAAAACCAGGATATACCAGTATAAACCAGGATCAATCCAACATAAACCAGCATTGAAATGGTTTATGCTGTTTGTTTAGCAGGGAGATGCTTTACATTTTGTTTGTTAGCTACTGCTAACATTTGTTTGTGTTTGCTAATGCTAATATTTCTCTGTGTTAGCTGATGCTTAAATTTGTTTGTGTTCGAAAATGCTAACATTTGTTTGTATTAGCTAATGCTAAAATGGGTTGCGGTTATTTTGTTTCAGTGGCTTTCTGATTTTGTCTATGTTAGCATCTAGCTACATGATGATGCTGCAGCCAGTATTGCAGACCTGCTAGCATGGCAGCAGACTGCTTGTTAGAATGTCTCTGAATGTTTCTGGAACCAAATATCACCATCGTTTCTTTAAGTTTTCACGTGAAGATGAAAAACAAATCAATAACAAAACTTCAGCTGAAGTACTGCAATGTTAATAAATGGATAAAGAACCGACTTTATGCAGCGTTTTGTCATCTGTGTGCATGCAGGCAAGTTTTTGTGTGCGGTAAAAAACTTTTTTTTTATTTTTTTTTTACCTCTAGCTGTTTTTAATTAAATCCTGATTGTGAAATGATCATAATACGACAGGTTGGTCTGTGGCTGAATCAGTCATGGTGCACATTCAATACAACCAGTGTGTTGATATTACTGACGCGTTGCACCAAAGTCTGATTAACTCATTTAAACACGTTTAAAGACAAAATAATTCAGCCAAAGTCACATTTACAGCTTAAAAACAAAGTAAAACAACGGCACTAAGAGTGGAAAGAGGAAGAAAACAAACTAGTACCTAAAGTCATGGTGTCTAAGATCAAATATAAGTAAATAGCTCATCACAGTAATGAGGAGCAGACGTGTTTCCCTCCCGCTGCTAAAAGACTTTCTCCTCATCAAGTTTCACTTCCTGTAATTTCCAACCTAAACATCTGACCTGTCTGCTTTCTCGGAGCCGAGTCTGCTGCTTGCAGGTTTATTAAAGGGGGGCCGGGGGCCAACAGGAGCTCTTAAACGTGCCTCAGAGGGCCCCGCAGTAAAAGTAAACAATGGGTCAATTATAGCCTTGATTCTGCCACAGTCGGTCTGCGTTTTACAAATATTCCAGGACGGTCTAAAAGCTTTATGGGATAGCCGTAGAGGTTCTTTTCCCCTCTAACCACCGAACAGAATCCACGCTGACTCAACCCTGCTTCAGGCTTCAGGGATGGTGAGGATTGAAGCACCTAATACCAGCAGCAAGCCAGTACTATGGCCAGACATTTAACCTGCGGGAGCATGAGTTCCACTGGAAATGTGCAACATGCGAACTAGTAATTGGTAAAAGTATCTTTACTTAGATTCTACCCATCTGAAAATTCACTTGAGTAAAAGTAAGAGTGCTTTATTTAAAATGTAATTAGAGTAGAAGTTACTTGTTTAATAGGGATTATTTTAAGTAAATGTAATTTTTTCAAGGTAAAAGCTCAGGTATACTTCTTGCTGCCACATACAGTGTGTGTGGAGGGGGATGCAAGACATTTTACATGATGAAGTTATAGTTTTTACTTCTGTTTTACTCAAGTCAAAGTAAACATACCCATCTAAAAATCTACTTTAGTGAAAGTAAAATTGTTTATTTCAAAAACTAGAAGCTACAAATAACTTACAAAAACTACTCGGTTGCAGTAACTTAAGTAGCCCTAAATGTAACTTTCCAACTCTGTAAAATGGAAATATAACAAAGCAAAGGTCTGTATGAGGAAGCTGAGAAAGAAAAGTAAAAGCTGTCTTTAGATTTTCTGCACAAACATTCCCAGTAAGCTCGGAGAAAGGGAATTCCCAGAGTGACATCAGCACATGAAAAACCCTCCTGCCAAATCCTAACAACCCACCTCACTCTCCATCAAATATTTGTCTGGAAACTGGATTACCCGCTATGTTTCATGTCCAGAGTCACTCCGTAAAGCCTGAGTTTTTTAAATCTTAATATTTTGTTTGGCCCATTAATTTTTTTTTATTTTTTAAACTTACAATAATTTTTATATGTAAACCTTATAGTACTGTGCAATGTCAGTGTCATTGTAGTCCAAAAGGCGTCCACCAGGGGGCATGTGTGCTGCCCTCTAGGGGAGATACTAACTACCATGGGAGGAGAAAAGAAAGTTTGTTTTTGTCTGTTATTTCGCTGAAATGATCGTAAATACTGTCGCAGGTTACCTTCTGGAGCTGGCCAACACATTTTCATGATGCAACATCATTTCCTGTCCTCCTCTCTGCAGTTCTGTGAATGGCTGAAGTCTCTGATCCGGGACCAGCGCAGCGTCCTGCTGACGGGGCTGCTGGGCCTCCTGTCCATGCTGTGTTTGGGCGTTTCCCTCAGCACCGCCCTGCCCGCCCTCCTCGTCCCCTTCACCCTCTGGATGGCCAGCTAAGACCCACCAGCATCACCGTCTGAGCCTCCACCAGTTCAGCACAGATGCTAAACTGGAAACGTGGTAGGAAATTACCGGACCTTTGAGTTTTATGTTACTACATATGAAATCTGAAGGGAATCTGACACTGATTGTCCGTGTGCTGGTAAAATGATCCGATTTTTATGGTGCTGGAAACGCTGACACACCCACTCCAACTCTTACAAAGGAAAAAAACTCTGCATCTAAACATTAACTTTCCAGCCGGTTTAGCTTCTGTCTTCGTAGAGTAACCTGGGGAAGCGCTCCTGTAAATATATGTATATATCCTTCACAAGCTGATTGTTTTCTAACGGTCACAAAAATGTACAGAATTTGCTTTTTTACAGCTTTGTAACACTTTATATTGTGTTTTTATGTAAATAAAAGACTTTAGAGGCTGAACCAACATGTTGTGTTCTTTCACCAGACAATTTTTTTTTACTATTTTTCTTGATCTTCCGAAGCTGTTTTTGTTTAGTTAAAATTAGCTTTCAATGTTGTTTTTTTTTCTTTTTTTTTGGTTAAATTTTAATTTTAAATCCAATGAAAAGTACTTTTATTAATCAAAATTCTTACATGATTTTAGATTGTACCATCATTATGAATGCCTGTTAATTTAATTAATGTAAATAATGGGGCCATTTCTTTCCACATTTTATGATTATAAGATTTTAAACTAGAAATTATTTCTTCCTTTCTTCCTCATGGTCATATTCCATTGAGTCTTCTGGTTATTTTTGTCCTGTGTCTCCCCCTGCTGGTGGATACTGGAACTACAACCCAACTGGGGTCATCTCCAGTGAAATCAGAAATGGTTGAGCATGTAATGTGACAGTGTGATGTGTCATGTTTTTATCCACCTGACTTTATATTTGTGTTATTTTGAGAGCTAGTGAGACCCAGATCTCATGATCCGCCAATGTTCCGAAGTTACAGATGGTGTACTTTAACTTTTTAACCACTGTGGATTAATAATGGGGAAAAAAGCTAATAATTTTGAACCTTTGAACTTAGGCTGGTTGGCCGATCCTGCAGGTGAATCAGGTGTTGCACCACTGTGCGCGTGAAGCAGCTTTGTTTCCTCCGAGTGTTGCGCAATCAGAGCTGAAGGTTGCTGAGTCCACTGCGGCCTTGGCAGCGCGCGCTTCAGGTGATGCGAGGGCACGCAGAAACAGCAATAATAGTAATAATAATAGAAATAATAATAATAGTGATATTTACAAATCATAATGATAATAATAATAATAATAATAATAGTAGCGTTAGTGAGATTGTTAGAGTGAGAGAATTAGGTTTACACGTGCTTACTGATGAAAATATGTCATAGAAGTCACAGGTTAATGTATAAAATCAAAATAACTGCTATGAAACAATTAAATAGATGTAAAATATGTATAAAGCTTTATTTTCCAATACATCCTTAACATATCAGGCTTATTGTGTTAAGACTTGGGGAACCATATAGGCTAATACCGTTTTCATCAATATAAACGCATCCAGTCACATATTTAAGTTTCAGAGATTGAATATTACATAAACCAAACCATCAGATTATATGATGATCTGGTGTTTACAGCTTATTGGAAAAGTTAGAAATAAAACAAAGCTTTGCAATTTAACAGGAAATGTTTATAATAAGATAAAATAATATGTCTGAGCCTTCTTGTTATATGTAGGCTATACTTTCATTAAAAATCACGAATGAAATAAAAAATATTCTATATTACAATATAAAACATTCTGTCCGCTATAGTTGGTATGAACATCAGTGGAAGACGTGCATAAAGCGCGTGCTTGTAATCCTCCGCGCTCCTCCCACCGGCTGAATAAAAGCTCTGCACTTTGCCCCGCGGCCTCGCGCACCATGTTCCCTCTGCAGCTGCTCGCTCTGCTCTTCATCTCCACGGCGACGGAGGAGAGGAAGAAGAAGAAGGAGGAGGAGGAGGAGGATGGGGGGAGGAAGGGGAAGGAGGGGACGGAGTGTAAGTACGACCTGATTTTCAGCAGGGGGGACCTGCTGGAAGTTCCGCGGACCCTCTTCACGCACTTTGGGATCTACCTGGGTGGAGGCAGGTGGGTGGTCGGGGCCGCTGCCGGCGGGAAACGTGCGCAGGAAGTTCATCTTTCTTCTTCTTCTGCTCCTCCTTTCCCCGTAGAGTGGCCCACTTCATCCCGGACATCATGCCCGTCATCTGCGCGGACCCGGTGCGCGTCAAGCAGATGGTCACCAACAGCAGGCTCATCCTGGGGGTCATCGCCAAGGTAACGGAGCACAGACACCCTGATGAAGATGACAATGATGATGATGGTGGTGATGATGATGATGATGATGATGATGGTGATGATGATGATGATGATGATGATGGTGGTTTTACAGTGTGAATTATATGTGCAGCAGTCAGAGCTCTCGGTTATTTATTAGTCTACATCACTTATTTCCTCTGTCAATCAAATCCAACTTTATTTATAAAGCGTGTTTATTCAAAAGGCAGCTCAATAAAAAAACATTTATGCACATTGGCTACGGCTACATGTTTTTTTGTTAATTCAGAATAATAATTCAGAATTGAAATTATTCCGATTTAAAATCCTCTCCTTTGGTTTCCTCGGGTTTATTCAGAATTAAGTTTCATTCAGAATTAACATTTAATCAGGTATTAAGTTTTTACATCCTCATTTTTCACCTGTTTAAAGAGGAATTTACTTTAATTATGAATGAAAGAGGAATTAAAACTCTTGTGTAAACGTGGCCATTTTGTGTTTTTAAACCAGTGTTTGCACTCAGGTTCATATCGAAGTGCAACCGTAAACCTGTAAACATCAACAGCGGAAATCTCGGCCAAACCTGCTTCAGACAAAGTAGATAAACTAGGAAAAAAACTGTATTCCTTAGTCCACTGAATTATTTTTAAAGTTATTTTTTAATTCAAACAAACTTATTTAAAGAGATACAGTGTAACTTTTGGCCACCAGGGGGAGCTGAACCTGTAATTTCCCACAGCACTGTGGTAAAATTAAGCAGTTTCCATCCTGTTGTGGAATGGTGTTGCTGTTATATATGATCCATTTATCTCCTCGTTGTTATGGTGTTATCGGCATTAGCCTGTAGCTTATGGGACATTACGGCGTGAAGATTGGTCAAGCTATTGACTACCCTGATAAAAAGTCTGTAAGCTTTGCCTTTCTTAAGGTTGTAAAAAGGTCCAAAGGATCAGTCTCACATTGAATTATACATCAATTATACATTGTTAATCAATATATTTGACATCAAAACAACGTTGCTGCACAAAACTCAACATCAAACTGCTGTTGATTTGATGTCAGGAAACAACTGATGTCATGATTATTTACCTTTTTGACCAAATTATGATGAGGATTTGATATCAGTGTTTGATGTCATATTGATGTTGAACTGACATCTGTTGCTCACTGGGAGGAAATGATTTGTTCATGAAAATATGCATTACTGCTGCAGAATTGTTTAGAGTCATGTTAGCTTTGGTCTGTAGCCGATTAGCTTTAACTAGCCACATTTAGACTCAGACGTATCCTGCAACGTTCTGCAGCTCATCAGGACTTACTGCTGTTGTTCTGAATAAACGCTACTAGAAGACGTGGAAAAGTAAATCGATGCAGGTCACATGATCCCATGAGAGACGGATCCGCTACCATGAAGTTACAATGTCTGGTTTCTGAAGAGGACAGCCGCTTCGGAGCTAACGCTCATCTTGACCCCAGAAATCATCCATCCTTACTCACATTAGGCTGATGTTCGGGGCCAAAGTTACACAGAATCCTTTAACCTGTATAAAATTTATTTGCAATGTCCCACCCGGGACGTCTGGCACTAAAAGGCTGAAGTCTATAACACATAATAAAGCAGTTCTCTGAGTGTCAGCATCTATTCTAAGCAGATCTTAAGGACGTGTACCTCTTTTGTGTGGGTTTTAGTGGAAGTGTTTGTTTTCAGGACTTCCACGGTGACCAGGTGAGCTGGATTCCTCCTCCACAGGATCCCATGGCTGTTGCTCAGACAGCCGAGAACCAACAGATGGAAGAGGAGCTCCTCCAGCCCCGAGCGAACCTGGAGTGCAGAAGAAGCTCCGTTCTCATGGACGGCGGGTAACAGAGCGAACCCTCTGCGGGTCTGAGTGCTTACTTACCCCGGCTGTGTCGATGTGAAGAAGAACAGGGTCCTGCTCTCTCAGTGGTGACAGCTTTTCTGACAGATTCTTAATCAATGAGTCAACGTCAACACACGACTCGATGAGTCGGATCCTGATATGTCTGGCTCCAGGAGATTTCTGCTGGAACTTCTCAAACAAACGAGCCACGTAGAGGGATTTACCTACGAACGGACAGGATTTCAGGTTCAGGCATGAAATCTATTCCAATATAGCAAATAAAACTTTCGATAAGTCCTGTGTGTAAGTCCTGTCCTTGAGGAACACAATCCCGCAGGTTTTCCATGTTTCCCTGCTCCAGCACACCTGAATCAAATGAGTGAGTTATTGTGCAGAACTTCATAGGCTGATGGATCCATTTAATGTGAGTCAGGTGTGTTCAAGCAGGATTACATTGGAAATCTACAGCCCAACAGTCCTCAAGGACCAATTTTGGACACCCCTGGTCTCAAGCCAGCCCTTATTTCTTTAGTGGTCTTTAGCAACACTTCTCCAGGGTTTCTGAAGGATTTCTTTGGAAATCTTTTGATTTTTTTTTCTTACTTTCAGTCCAGGTCTTGTACCAGACCATGTGGGGTTTTGGATTTTTTGTCTGTTCGGCATCTTATGAATTATTCAAGCATAAAATAAACTCCTAACTTAAAGATGCATTGCGTAAGTTGAAATGCTGAATCCTATTATTTTATTTGCCCAACATCGTCTCCCAGCAGCCGGATGTGCAGGATGAGCCGTTTTCTGTCCACCTCAGCTGTCCTGTTTCTGCTGCTCGGTGAGAGGGATTCGGGCTCGCATCCTCAGGGCTGCATGTGGGTTGACGCGCTGCAGGTGCTTGTTAACCCGCAGCTGATAGTATCGTACTTCTTACTTTGCCGCCATCAGAGCATTATGGAGACACACTGACCACTATAAGTGGATAACAACAGACTGGCGGCCTCAGCAGCCTCTCACACACCAACATATAAGACAAAGAAAATTTTAAAAAAGGCCAAACTGGAGTCTGAGCGCCGCAGGAGTAAAAGCAGAGTCACCATGGAAACAGCTTTGGATAAATGGAGGACCTCCGATCTGCTCTGGGAATAAAACGTGGCCCTCAGCTGCTTGTACTTACTAAAAAGCTAGATGTGATGTATGACGGAAACCAGGATACGCAATATTTAGTATGTAACACTATCCATGCCGTTAGCATACAAGCTAATAAATGCTCGTGGCCTTTCCTAGCATTCAGCTACCTGTATGCTAGCTATGCTGTGCTTTATTTATTTATTGTGCATCTAACTCCGGGCTCGGACTGACTGAAGCGGCCCATGCACATACGCAATGTTGTTGTCATTTCCACATGTCGCCAGAGGGGGCAGACTTCTGGAATAAAGCTACAACTTGCGCTGTGCTGCTTTAAGGGATTAGCCTCTGTTCTGTTGACAGATAATTTAGCATGACAGGCAGGAAAAAGTATTTCACAAGAAGATGCACCATTTGATGAAAACATGTCTGAGCATGGTGGGAAGTGTGTCCTGAAAACATCTGGGGAAACAAACTGTCACAATGGGATGTCAGTAACGGCGATCCTCACCAACTGCAGGGCGGCCAGACGACACCATCCAGACTGAAAGCTGGTCGGGTGAAACCAGAGCGACGGGGTTTTGCAGCGATTTGCTCTGTGTGAAGTGGTGATGAAGGTAACTGCGGGCGGTCTCTTCTGTCAGACTCACACCAGCCTGAACCTTGTTATTGCTGAAGTACGACGGCACACATCTGTGCTGGTGGACCACCGGACTTACGATGACCAAACGGTAGCGTGGGCTGGCGCTTCGCTCGAGACGCTCAAAGAGCTCCACCGAAGCTTCGCTGACGTCATATCCCAGCACCCCGGGATCGACCAGGGAATAGATTTTCTGCCCGCTGGGTTTGGATGCTTGGCTGAGAGCTCTGCGCAGGAAGATCTCCACCTCTTCTTTGGTGGTTTCCTCTCTGCAGACCAGCACCTCGTCATCGGATGGCAGAGGCTGCTCTGGACTCTCCGTGTAGAAGCATAGAGTGGTGGTGAAGACGTCTGCATTGGGGCAAAGCACGAGATTGGGCTTTCCTTCCTGCAGAGCCGGGGGTAGATTTCTGACCAAGTGCAACTGGTTCATCTCAGACAGACATGACAGGAAGTTGGCCAGAGTCAAGATGTCCAGCGACTCGCTCAGGTACTCCGACATGTTTCTCTTAAATCGGTTCCAGAGGTTCTCCAAACTGTCATCTATGGCATCGGCTCCATAATTCTGATCATCTTCTTCATCCTCTGAAAACTCCATCAAGTCACAAACCTCCTCAGTGTGTCGCGGTGGAGCCAGGTCCAAAGACGGCTCAGGATACTCATCTTCATCATCAGACTCCTGCTGCAGAGAGCTCATGCTTGCTGCATTACCGTAGGCCACCCTGACATCGGTGAGCGTGCACTGAGGCTTCACGGGGAACAGCAAGTGCCACAGCTGCTGTGGGACGGACGCCTGCCGCTGACACACTTTGTGAATCCAGCAGCAGAGGTACACCATCTGCTCCGAGGTGAAGTGGTTCAACAAGCTGAACCGTGAGCGCATGTCGCCGATGAAGGAGCGCCATCCGCTCTGGCAGTCGTCCATGGACTGAGCGAGCGTCTGGAGCTGCTGCGTGACCTCCCCGCGGTACATCATCTGTTTACTGTTCAGGGACGAGAAGGTGGTGACGACGCTCGGCTGCTGCTGCGGGCTGCAGCGGACCTCGGCGTGCCATTCTCTGAAGAGCATGTTGCCAGAGGTTTGCATCTGCAGCAGGATGGCTCCCACTCTCTGAACACCTTCAAAAACCTGCAGAAAGCAACGACAAGAGTGAAGAAATGTGGAGAGTTTGGTCAGAAATGCAGGGAAATATTACACGCATACAGTATGCCATGTCAAACTTATACAGCAGCAAATACATACCAGCTAACCCTCTTATGACCAACCTGTGTGAGTTCTCTGTACCGTAACTCTTGAACCATTGGTGAACTTCAAATAGTTTCTGAGTAGACCCTTATACATATTCACCTTGCAACATATGATCTTTATGTTCCTGTATGTATATATCAGCATTCTTAGTGTAGTGGTACAACCCACAATTCCAGTATAAATGAAACATTATTAATTTGGATTAAAGGAGACTTCTCACTTTCCCCTGCTCTACCAAACAGCACGGAGCTGTAACTCAGCAGGA
>JAVQJG010219540.1:0-10000 GCA_036024015.1 Craterocephalus amniculus
AAAATCTTTATTTATACAATGGCTGAATTAATCCGATCTCTGTGTACACGACTGCAAATTGAGTGAGTATGTTGCAGTACCATGCCAGGCCTTTAGGTGGCAGAGAAAACTAAGTTGCAGTGATACTTACATTAGGGTCGAAAATTAAGGACAAAAGTTTATATCTCCATATTCAGCCCAGATATGTCGATATCAATACGATACGATACGACTACGGGTTTGGTGAAAACCAAGTATTTTTAAGAAAAATACAAACGACTGCGTCACCCGCGTTGTCAGAAAATTCCACTCTGGAGCCCATTCTCAGAACGTTAAAGGGTCATCATTCCCCTGACACTGCGTTGTTGTGTGCATGAGAGGCCAGATCACAACATAAACATTGCGTCTTGCCCTCACAGCGTTGTCGTGTAAACTAGACCAAAGATGAGTGCCAAGCTTCAGTGAGCAATGTTTTAATCAACAGATCAATACAAAGGTCTTTGTTGTTCTGGACTCTGAGCTAAACTTGAACGAATATATTAAAGCAGTAACCAGATCAATCTTTTACTATGTGAAAAATGTAAGTACTGTAATTTAAGGAGACTGATGGCTCAAAATGACATAAAAAACATATTCATTGGTTGTTTTACAAGGTCTTGTGGAGTTTTATTGGTCTCTCATTAAGACAACTTCAGCTAATCCTCAACGCTGCTGCTCATGTCTTCGCAAAGACAAAAAAAATGGAACACTGGTTCTTAAATCTCTACATGCCACTAAACGTTTATTGTATATGCTCCTGAAATGTGAAAACTTGCAGTCTGCTGCAAACCTCAGTAGTTTTCAGTCTGCTGCAAACTCATTTGCCACAGCTTTTAATGGAGCTCTGGAGTCTTTTTTCTTGATTATGTAGCCTAATGATAATGATGTTGATGACGCTACTTATTCTCCTGTCTGACAGTTTCCTCTTATTATGCACAGCACAAAATAAAATGTGCTGCATAAATCTGCCTTACCTAAATCCCATACTTCTCGCTGTAATATAGTTAACAGGGACAAAATAAGGTGTAAAAATAGCCCATGAAGCAGAGAAACGGAGGTCGTGGATGCAGCCTTTCTTCACCTGCCGTCTGTCTCAGCAGGACAGACCAACTCCTGCTGTGCACCCGTCGCACTGAAAATAGGCTTTCTGTATTTGTGAGAACATGACACAGAAACCATAACTACTGACACGCATCCTGCGAGTCATCCCAAAACACACACACAGCAGCTACATCAAACCCTCAAAGTCTCCACTTTCTGTCTGCAGCTCATAACCTGACAGATGGAGCAGAGGCGGAGCCATCGCCCATCTGCAGTGAGCTGTCACTGCATTTGATTTAGCCTATAACTGTTGATCACATTTAAAGAGCCTTTTTTTTATTTCTGCATATTTTCAGGGTGAGATTCCATCATCTATAAGCTCAAGTTTGCTTGGATTATTGTGCTGGCTTTTAAAGATTTGCTCAAAGTGCAAGGTGTCGAGAGAAAGGAGTGCAAAGAAAGTGAGGAGAACATACAAATGCAGAAATCTGACTCACCATTCAGTGTCAGGAGGTCTTAATGACAAGCTAGACATTTACCTGATTGTTACTGGACTATGAAATGACTAAAGATATGTCTGTTAAAGATGAGAAAAAATCTTCTTCCTCTCCTCCTAGTTTGAATCCATATCGATTCAAACTGATCTCGGTTCACATTCAATCCTCTTTTAGTAACAAACCGTGCCAATTACTGTAACTCCATTCCTATATAAGCCAGAAACAGCACTGACAAACTCTTTCAGTAGATGAAAGAAAAAGTATTATTTTTCATCAAAAAATGGTTTGAATTTTGTTAAGCTTGCAAAGTTTAACATGTTTTTGTCACTTAGCAGTAGATTTGGAAGTAGTCAAGCAAATTATTTTTAAGTCTTTTAAAAGAATTGATTCTCGGATCGAATCTGAAACAATTTTGAAATGATCAACGAACAAGAATCTTGATTCTGATGAAATTTTTTTTTTTTTTGGCACCCCTAATGACTTATGTTTTTGTTAAATGGTGCTTCTGAGCTGATGCATAAGGTTTGGGATTTTTGTGAAAGCCATATTTTGGGATCGAGACTACTCAATGAGCACATTTTAGAACAGTCTAACAGTGGTGAAAACCTTACTGTGAAACCAGTCATACATCAAGTCGAAATGCTCAAGTCATGTCTAGAAAAATGCCTGAATAAAAACATGCCACGTGCACTAATCAGGCACAAGTTCTACTAAAAGGAGACACTTTGTTAGTTTGAGTTATAGTATACTCACTCAGACTGCCCAGCTGTTTGATGATGGCAGCCAGTGTGCTGTTGGTGACACACTCTAACTCACTGGTCACCCCATCAGGCAGGGCCCCGCGGCACAAATGCCGGGGCTCGATGTTCCTCTTCACCAACGGCATGCTGCTTTATTCCTGTAGGAGAATAGAGAAAGACACAAAAGATGCAGTTATTAGAGAGAATTTTCTTAAAACTTCCCTCAAGCAGTCCTTGATTGGTTGTTGTGTCACAAATTGCTCAGTAGAATTAACATCATCCGCCTCATTATTTATGAGAATGGATGAGCACTGAACAGTACAAATACTGATGAGGAGAAATGAGTTGCTGTTCAGTTGTGAGTCCTGGTGGAAGTAAGGGTGTCATGTCCTCCGTGGGGCGCAGTCACTCATCACGCTGCTTTATGTCAGTCTGGCCGATTCAAGCCAAGAGGCAAATGAGCCGGAAAGAAGTTTTTAAATGGTGCTAGTGAGCCGTAACTGTGGCCAGAGAGACCAGGCAGGGGCCGAGAGGAAGTCAGACAGAAAGGAAGAGTGACGGGGGCAGTGACAGACACGTATGGAAAAATGTTATGTCATACAGTATGTGGAAATGCCCAAGAAGTTGGAGACAAACAAACGCAAAATTGAAAAGGGATTGATCATAGATTATCGTCCAACAAAATTTCAACTATTTTCTCATGGGTGTATGCCACTAAAAACAGAAAATCAGTTAAGGTCACAGTGTTTTTATTGTCTCATTTCTCAGATAATTGTGATAAATATATAACCTATATTTATCAAATAAATTTGGGATTTTTATTATGGCTGTCAAAATTAGACCATTTACAAAGAGACAAATCTAATCTTAACACCTTAATTCTTTAACACAGGGCGAATTCCCTCAAAGATCACTCCGTACTGTAGGACGGTTCGCTATTTGCTAAGACAATAGCAACATGGTCAGTGTTTTTGTTTTTCCAAGTTGTAAAAATAGAATATAGCGGACCGTTTCACAGTACGAAGTGAATTCGCCCTTTTGCCTTGGCTTATGGTAGTGACATAATCGCTTTCGCAGGTAAGGGCAACAGGCTTGAGAGGACCCCAGGATAACAACAACAAAAGTACAGGCTGCATCCAGGTCATAGAGGGATGGGAATAGCATTTGCTAATTTTGAGGCCGAGTGGCGCCTGCCTCGAAAGCTCCCATTGTATGGATATGTGCTGATCGCATGTGGGGTATAAATATCTTCCGATGGAGTTCAAGTTGTGCCACGACTGTCTGGGTGAGTAAATGATCGTATAGCATGCTACAACATAGGTCCAGGTTGAAAAATACTGAATTTCCCTTTTAATGTATAAATCTAAATGAATCCCCCTTCCTTATCTAGGAAGAAAGACTGTTATCAAGGCTTATATTTAGAGGATCCTGCAGGACAACCCGTCTGATATAAAATTAATAACCGTCATTGCGGAAGGGAGGGTCACAAACACAAATATATGTCATCTTAGGGATCATGGCTCAAAAAGTTTGTAAATGTGTGAACTAAACAGCCCACTGCTTTCACAGATAAGTATGTAGCAAAGCTGTATGAGTTTGTTCAGACTATTTAAATTTGATGAAGTGGATATCAAATGAAAACATCCTTATTGTGGGCCCAGTGGCAGTCGTTATAGTATCACTGTATGAAGGCCATTACACGCCTACTCTAAATAATTCATCCGAATTATTTGCGCAGCAATAATTTTTATCTTCAGTTTTCATTTTAAATAACAGCAAGAAAGTGATTTATAGGAGAGGCAGGGGAAATGATTTCAAGTTTATGTCCGAATGCAGCAAAGTAACTGAACTGAGACTCCTGCCTATGAGGCTATGCTAATGTCAAACTAGTGTTTGTAACAGAGAAGCTAAGTATTTGTTAGCCTAAACAGTAACTCTTTTGTTTGGCTGATTACCAATCACTGTAGCTACTGGTAATTTGCTTGACTGGACCTTAGTTTCATCTTCTGGTAACCAGCACACAGGCTGAGAAGCTCAAAAGTAACTGGAACACTTTCTGCCCCGGCTAGTTGCCTTAGCTAGCAAGATGAGCAACTGATTTGGCTTTGACTGATTTTTCACGCGGGTGACACAAACAGAAAATAGTGTCAGATATATAAAACACATTTCAATTTGACACAAAATTTGTTAAAAGAAATAAATTAGAAATATATATATATATATATATATATTCATATTCCAGGTAAAGCATGTCTACAGAGGGAAAAAATACTCTTATCTCAAACTTACTTTAAATATTACATTATTCGACCTGCTACGATCCAATCTGATTTAAGATAAAAGACTAAGATTAAAGGGGAGATGAAAGATATCCCTTAGTTTTTATGAGAAACAAAAGAAAAGTTCAGTTAAAGTAAGCAACAACATAAGGATTAATGTATGGACATAATGATATGAGGTGTACTGATTGTAGATGGAAAATACAAAAACTTTGACCACCACACTCATCTGTTACAATGAACTGGGAAACATTTGAGCAGAGGTGTAACATATTATTATGCACCCAGGTGTAACAGAGTTAATAAAATATGCCATAAAAATCAGTAGAAAGGACAGAAGGAGTAAGACATGAGGAAAAGCTTCTCAGCTTAGCTCCACTTTTTCTTGCCATTGTTTTGTGCGTTTTCATGAACATGTGCATGAGAGCCGGTTTTGCATATGTGCATGTGGGAGGTGTGTATTTGTCTGCCTGGGTCAACGCTGTGGAAGCGTATCACTCTCACACCGTCTCCCACACTTCTCGTATAATCCCTGGCATGCGTAATACGTACAAGATAATAAGGAAGGAGACAAAAGAGGACAACAAAAACCAGAATTATTTGCCAAAATATCTAAATCTCAGCTCTTTGTATATAACTTTACACACTTATCGTCAGATGTGTGTGTATGGGGTTCTTAATTTGTTTGTATAAACTGAAACACGAATGCCACCTTGAATAAAAAGTGATGAGCTCATCCTCCTCCTTCTTGTTCTTCCTTCCTTTAACAGCTTCTGACATTCACATACAAGCCACCACAGACTCCGCCGGTTTGCCTTTAATATGTGATCGAGCTTTTCTGCGCGTGTCTGTGTGTGTTAAGAGCCAATATCGACCTCCTCCTCCAGCTGTTGTAAATAATCTAACACCCCTGCTGTTTAATAATACATACATCCTCTCTCTCATCCTCAGCCTCCTCTGCTGCCTCGGTGGGCACTCTTCATCTCTCATTTGTCTTGCCACTCGGATCCTTCCCCCCTCATCCTCTCCGCGCACTCCTTCACATGTTCTCGCTTCACGTCTTCACTCCATCTATGCCAGGTTTCATTAATAAATCAGCGAGCGGGAATATCTTTTTCTTTGACTCCCCAGCGGGAAACACTGAGTGGGCTTTCCCTTAATTCTACGTGGATCTAAAAGCATGTGGGATTTTTTTTTGTTGTTGTTGAAGTCGTTGAGTGTGTGTTTTCTGCGTTTTTACCCAGGGGCACTTGCTGTCTTCACATAAGTGCTTTTGGGTCAGCTGCAGGGCATAACAGCATCACCAGGTGTAATGTATGACTGACCGATGACTCGCAGAGACAAAGAGGTAAAGGGAAACAGAAGAAAAAAATAATAGTTCTCATTTTCCTGTAAACAACAGCTATATTCACAAACAGACAAAAACAAAAAGAAGTCACCTGTCAAATATTTATATATAGCTAGAAAAGATGAAAAAGGTGCAGTGATTTACTGAAAACATAATAATCTAATATATATCAGGTAAAAACAGAAGCTGCACAATTATAATGAACATTTTGGAATTTGGTAGAATGATTTCTTTTAGGCAGAAGGTGGTAGAGATAAAGTAAATACTGTAAGTATAATTAAAGTAAGCTCTTTTTTATCAGTTTATGCAAAGACACAATAAACATTCAAGTTTTTAACTTCTTAAAAATACCGTGGCTTGAAAGAAGTATAATTTTACCCACTTTAAAAGATTAAAAATGCCGCAGCGCTTTGAAATTGGATGCGTTTTACTAGAGTACAGCAAACTTTAAGCCATGCCACTGATTCATAGCTGGTCTAATTTAATCTCTGCTGATTGTTCAAACTGAAATACCCTAAATATAGTAAAAATACCATTAACTACAAGGGGTGTGTGTATGATCATGGTCTCTGTGGCCCTCATGAATCGAACGAACATGGAAATGAGTGCACATTTGACCGTAGGAATGATCTCACGAATGGATCCATGTGAGACTTATGAAACGTTTGTATCTGACCGATCCCAATGATCAGACCTTGATAAAAGTGGTGTCTGAGGTCCTTTTGCATCTACATGTTATGCCATACTTATTCCTGGTCAAGAGGCCTCGCCCAGTCAGACAGGAACCGAGGGAAACTGATCAGCCAATCATAAGTCTCCATGAGGAGATCCTTGCATCCCCAAATATTCCTCTGGTAGTCCTAAATCTGCCATTGTCCAGATCTGACAGGTGAGCTGTGAGAACTCTTCTTTAACACTAAAACAGCTACAATGATATCGTGACTGTATTTAGACTTCAATTATATTCCCCAAGAAGTATGAAGCTAAAATAATATTAGCCTAATTATAATCAAATGATGTTTTAAAAAACAAAGTATAAAGCAACTATTGTAACTTTCATGAAATCCTAGTTTTCATCTGCAGCCGCTACAGAAACTCTTTGGGTTTCGTGAAGAAGCTACGGACATTTATTCCTTCGAGCTCCTGTATATTATAAAACCCAGCATGGATCCATCTCTGCATGTCACCCTTCACAGAATACTTCCACAATAATAGATTTGTTTTATTATTGTTTTCCGGGTCAAACTTGCGAACATGATTCAGACCCATCCTGAGATTTGATCGCATCTTACGCTCATGTCCAAATGGATAGATTCAGAGCACAGACTGCTGTCGTGTTCATTTGATAAATGAGGGTTAGTGCAGTTTTATATCTATCACCATCCATCACTTCTTCAATTCTCTGCCGTCGCTGCAGAGGACAAACATCGCCCAACAGGACGATGCTGCCACCACCGTGCTTCACTGAGGGGTGAAGAATGATGCTTGTGCCATACATGACTTGTTATATTTCTGCAAGCCACTATATGTGCATGTTATAAGATGTTGTTTACATGTTTAAAGACACATCAGTGTTGTGGTTAAATGAAAATAAAATACAGAAATAAATTATTAGAAAGAAGATGCAAAAGGAGAGTAATACAGAAATAAATATTAAGGAAAAAAAGAGGGAGGCGAAAAAAGGTACTAGTTATATAAATGAATACAACTGAAAATAAGAAATAAATAGAGGTATTAATGGCTCTATTAATGCTAATGTTCAATTAAAACAGATGAAAATTAAAACATAAATAATTTGAGTCACACTTTATAATTTTTTTGTTTTATCTATTTATTTAGTTAATAATTTATTGCAATATATAACTAGTTTATTGAGATTTATATGTATATATTTATATTAAATTGAGTTAGATCATTTTCATTTATTTCCTCATTTATTTGTCATTACAAAAGAGATAATTCCTGCCATTTTCTAAACAACTAAAACAAACAGTAAAAGAAATGATCATCCTGATGCGTTTATATTCAAAAGACAAAATAAAGGGTCATATTTAATGCAAAGGCAACATGTGGTATATTATCCTGCTAAACATTAAAAAACTGGATTCACATTTACAATATTACTATTGTTCACCCTAACGGGCATGTTGACTCCTGAGGCCTCGGGAAAGACTCTTAATTCAAGAAGTTAATGAATTTCAATATGACTACAAATTCAATTTAAAATCTGAGCCCTGTATGCTTGGAAGTTTAGATTACACAATTCTACACACTTTATAACTTTTCTGGATCAAAAAGGACCCAAAGGGAAGAAAAAGTGACAAAGATAAGACAAGCAAGAGGAATTAGGAGAGTCAAAGTGTGTTGTGGAGCCATGGGAGTGTTGTCATGGCGACGCATGAGAGGAATCCGCTCGACTGCACAAAAGTGGAACTCGCTGTGCCTCTGAAAATAGTATGAAAGGGAGAGAGCAAGACGGGGACAGAAAATAGAAAAGATGAAGAGAAAGAGAGGAGAGGGAGGACAGGCGGATGTCTCAATGAAAACTAAAACGGGGAAACCTGAAAATGTAAGCAGGTGCGGAAGAGGATTTATCCCTCCCTGCAGGTAGAAAACACCGGACACAACTTAGAATAAGAGTTGTCACAAGCCTGTGTCTCTTTAAGAGACAGAGTGAGAAGGAAAAGCTGCAGGTATTCATGTCTGCAATAATGTTTACTCTCATCAAACCAGGTTTTTGTATCAATGACCCATTTTTTTATGACTAAAAAAGTTGCCAAAGAAAACACTTTTAATATAAACTCACTAGCCACAGATACACCAATTGCAAATTATTATAAAAAGCTAATTAGCCAATCACAACACAGCAATGCAATGCGTTTAGGCCCACATGATCATGATGGTCGCTGTGCAGGCCGGGTTTTTCTGAGCATTTCACTTAAAGAACAAAGATTTTTCTCTTAAGGTTTGATGAACACTATCTCACAACATCTTGCCTTATTACCTCTTGTAACTAAATTGAGGTTGAAAAAGTGATAACTGGACAAAAGTTTCACAGCACAAAGCAAAGCAACTTCCTTACTTACAACCCATGAAAATATAAAAAAGATAATCATGGTGCTTTACATAAAACAGATGGAGAAAATAACTTTTACCCATCCTCTGAAGAAAGGTGTTTGATGTGATTATTCTGAGAAGCAGGACCATACGGACAAGTGTCTGAAGAAATCTACTCATTCCTAACAACACTAGTTTAAAAATAACAATGAACACTGTTTCAGTAAATATCATCAATGGAATTGTTTCAGTCACTGTTTAAGTCGAAGTAGAAGATATACTAGTTCATCCGCCCCTGAGTCACAAATAAGCATGAAGCCTCAACGTAGTACTAGCATTAGGCTACTTAGCTTCACGCCCGTTTTATGAAGACAATGACCATGACACATTGAACCCGTGCTAAACTAAACTAAACAACACAACGGTTGTCTTGTTTTTTTAAAACGTTATTGAGTGAATACTTGCATTCGTGTATTTCTGGGAGATTTCTCACTCCCATTCGTTTGATGTGAGCTCCTGAAAAATAGTCATTGGAAGGGGAATATATACCTACCACTTAACCCTACCCCTGGGTCCTAACGGGACTTGGGACACCCTACCCCTACCCCTACACGCGAGCGTGCAAAGCAGAGGGGTAGGGCCAAGCGGTGAAATGGGATTGGGCCTTAGTTTTATTGACCAAGGGTGTAATTACAGTTGTAATCAGATAAGACCCTCCTCTGATCCAAAGCTGACTGGAGCCTGTTAGCAAGAGGTGCTGAAAGACCGGACCTCCCTCCCCCTCATCTTCCTCCGTTCCCCCCAGTCTCAACAACATCAGTAAACATCAGTTAACTGGTGCTTTGGCAGGCCTCCTCCTTTTGCCCCGTATTCTCCGTAAAGTTTTCTAAGGGTTCGCCTGTTTAAACCCAAACACATGAAATCAGGGAGCAGCAACTAAAACAGAGAAGTTGCTGATTATTGTCCTTAATCAAACTATTCATCCCTGCAGGTGGTCAGGCAAGCAGCAGCTAATGCTAT
>JAVQJG010219561.1:0-10700 GCA_036024015.1 Craterocephalus amniculus
ACTGCAAGTAGATTTGGCTTAATTACTAAATAGAAATTAAGAGTGAGACAAATTAAACCAACTGCGTGTTACACTTGCATGGGCCGCAGACCACTTTGTACTTACAATAAGGGCCCGGCACAAAAAAGGTTAAGATTCCCTTTTTTAATTAACAGACTGATTCTTCAAGATAGCGTCCGATTCATGTATTAAAGCCAGGTCTGTTAATGAAACTCACCACTCCATAAGCAACGGTGTCGCTGTAGGATCGCAGCTCTGGGTAGATGTTGGAGAGGAACCAGCTGAATGGCCGACACTTAAGTCTGGACCGCAGGGCCTTTCTCTCAGAAATGTCCCCAATATCTATTCCTGAGTTCTAGTGGAAGGAGAAAACACAAACACATTATTTCCCATTTTCAGCATTTCACTAAATTCCTTTAACTCGAGAAATCCAATAAGTACGATGTTTCTCAACTTTCTGATCTGCAATGTTACAATAAATCCAAAATAGCAAGAACAGAATCCAGAGCTTCAGGGTCTTTTCAGCTCTGCTGCATCCAAAGAACAGCAATGGGAGAGCTTCAAATGACAACTGAGTGTAGAGATGGCAAGAAGACATTTAATTAAAAGAGGTATATTTTTCTGCTTATTTTCTGTATTTCATCTTTCAACTCAGAATGATAATTAGGTAAATCATGGAGGTGAGGATTTGAAAAGACTCTTTAGTGCATATTCTAACTATCCTTAATGCTGTGGATATAGACGATGAAAAGAAGGGATGAACATTTAATATTCAACCTGAAATAATCTTCAGTAAAAAGACAGTCATTTCCTGTTTCTAAAATTCAAGTACTTGTTTTTTTTTTTATGTCGACCTTTGGTAATATGGTTTAGAATAATTGTCTGTCTGCATTAAAGAAAATTAGACAAGGTCTCACCCCTGGCTCAAATAAACGTTAGAGGGCATTTTCCAAAAAATACAGAAAAGAATAATAAATGCCTCATGAATACTAAAGTGTTTAAAAAAACATCTTCTCTGGTAACAAGGCTTCCAGCAACTGTGAACATGTAAGGAAGAATTCTTATAAAACTATTTCGACATAGAAAATACGCACAAATATCAGGACAAGAGTAGCTTGGAATCTGGTGAGATGGATTCACATGTCTTGATCAGACCTCATAAAACTAACTGTACCCATTCAACAATGACCTTCCTCAGGTACAATCAAAACCTTTTAATGCAAAACTGAATCACCTGTCGGGCCATTTGTGTGCTATGGCCGTGCCTGCTAAGAGATTTCTAACATAATGTACATAATTATGCACTCTGTCTCACACAGAGTATCTAAATAAGTGAGAACACCCTGTTTACCTGCAGAGGAACATTCCAGGCCATGTAGACGTGACTCCTGTACTGGTCCATCCAGACCTCAGCCACCCTCAGAGCGTTGCGACGCACATGGGCCGTCAGGTTCTCTGTGTAGGGTTTGTGGGCTCGCTCGATGTGTGCGATCCTGGAGCAGGGCAGGACCTCCACACTGCCACCGCACTGCCAAACCTATTTGTAAAATGCATTCATACAAACAGGAACACATTAATGGCTTTTGGTTCTTGCAAAAAAAGAAAAAAATGATATTTCTATTACCTGTAAAGTTAATGTCAGCAAAACCTGAATTCTCTAGAAGGGAGACTAAATTCTTTCAAATGGAATTACAATAAGCTTACGGCTCTCCTGCAGTGGTATCTATATCAGGCTGACATTAATTTTAGCAGTGGCATGTCATGAGGAAAAACAAATAAAGGAACATAAATTTCTGCTTCTGCTCATATAAGAAAAGGCAAGTTTACTTGTGTAAAACATTTCATGTACAGGACAATTCAAGATGCTTTACATAAAACATTAGAGGCATTACAGCGGGGTGAAGAAAGCATTAAGAAGAATTAAAAACAAACTTTAGAGTAAATTAAATAACAAAATAAGATACAAAACAAAAAAGAAAAGAAACCATCAGATAACATAGCATATATCAATTGCTTTCCTCAAAGGCTGCAAATTGAAAGGTTTTAACACTGATTTAAAACAACTGCTGGGAGTTTCAGCAAACCTGCAGCTTTCTGGGAGTTTGTTCCACATGTGAGGAGCATAAAAACTAAACGCTGCCTCTCCAGGTTTAGTTCTGACTCTGGGGACTGAAAGCAGACCTGACCCTGATGACCTGAGGGATCTGGTAACTATGAAAGCAGCATTGCCCCCTAGCGGAAGTCAGTTGTAGCAACATAAGCGACGCACAAAAGTATAAAGACTGAAACGCATGAAGGCATTCGTAAAAGACGTCTAGATTTACATCCATCAGGGAGCATAAATGTTTAGTGAGGACTCAAGTAGCTGCATTCTGAGCTAACTGCAGCTGTAGTGGGGAGCATTGTGGAGCGTTTAACCGAAGCAGAGAAGCAATGTCAGGGGTGTGCTAGTTTTTCATTGTGTCGAAAGAAGACACTGAAAAAGCAGTTTGCTATCCTTGCAGAATCAAAGTACTGTGAGGAAGAGTCTGCATGAAATAATTTAAAACCATAATTTTGATACATTATCTGATAAAACCACCATCCATAGGTTCACAAATTATGTCGGGAAGCTAACGCTACTAACAATAGCTTTCATTTTTTAAAGGATTTGGACACAACTTATTTAAAAAAATTAAAAAAACAATATCAGTAATAAATAAAAGTTATTGGCCATTGCAAAAATGTTTACATCGCTATCGGACAAAATTTTCATATCAGTGTATCTCTAGATTTCCGTTTTGTCTTCTTTTCACAAGCTGTGTTGACATGGAGCACTTCTGATCTGAGCAAAGGTCCATTCAGAATTAAAAAAATTCATATTAACACCTCAGCTGATTTGAACGGCCTCAGGAAAGAATTTCTGATTAAAATAACAAAAAATGAAAATGCTGTGATGACACACAAATGAGACAGATTACAGTAGATGAGGCGAAATGAAAGACGGGATATGAAGGAACATTCCCAGCATCACTGCATCTCTTTCCTATTTTATTTCAGTTTAATGTTGAATTCTTCAACAGATGACATACTTTATTACCATTCATTATGCACATTCTTTGAGCCATCATTGCTCTGCCACATGCTGAGAAACCCCACTTCATAGCTCTGTTTTCCAGACACAGCATCACACAACAGCGGCATTTTGCTTTACCACCACATCACACGTCACCAGCAGGATATCAAAACGCATGCCATTCTGAATGTGCACCGTGGCTGATTTATTAAAGAAATGCAAGCTCACAGAGGAGACAGGATGCAAGATGCATGCCAGCAGATCCTGACAGTTAGCCTGGCTATCGCAACTTCAATGTGAGGATTAGTCTGGCCAAGACTAATACAGAAACTGTTTCTCAGAAGGGACGGTTGACCCGCCTCCTTCAAATGTCGCCGTTTTGTGATTGGTCGAAGCTTAAATCAATCAAAGCTTAAACCAATCACAGCACTCTTTTCTCTGACTTGTGTGTAGCCAGCGGGGCTAACAGACTCTTAGCGAAGCTGGTCGAGAGTAAGGCGAAAACGTCTTTTCCTCCAATAAATGTCTCCAGGGCTACTCGTTGCTCACATTTCACAGAGAACTTTCCGTTTAATGTGCTGTAAACAGAATATCCCGCTGTGTCAAACACTGCCGCTGCTCCATGTTCGCAATGTTGACAGTGTTGCTGCCTGTCGTGTCACAAGCTCAAAATTGATTGGCTCCCACTTTTTGGGGGTTTTGGAAATCTGTTGAATAGCCCTCTTGACCAGAGTCCATGGAGCTTGTGAAATTTTGTGGGCGGGACCAGGAAACCTGAACTTGGTTTCATTAACTAAACCTCTGCTAACATTACATCATAATCCTTTCCTCCTCCCCGGCTTTATGTCATATAACTCTGTTTCTATCTCTTACTATAGGACTGACATTCAAGCAGCTTTCAGACATGAGACCAGCCTTTTCAAGTTTATCACAGCGATACACTGTGCAAGGCTTCCGTTTAAACTGAGGGCCTTTTCACATGGCGTGCTCGGGCCCGGGTCCGAGCATGTTTGACCACAAATTTTGTCCATGTGAATGCAAACAGGCCGCGCCCGGGCGCGGCACAGGTGGACCAGATGGGAGGTAGTCCAGGACCCGGGGCACCCGTGCTCGGGCACGGATCAGTGCTTTGTGAACGCAATCCGGGCCGTGCCCCGGGTCCGAGCACGCCATGTGAAAAGGCCCTGAGACCTCTACTGGATTTAATGCTAACACTCATCATCCACTTACTCCAGCATTTAAGATAATCTTAGTTCACAACGGGCCTCATGCAAGAAGCACTCGTACAGCAGATTCATTCTTAAATGGCTCGTACGAACGATTTAGGAGAAAATGCCGCATTCACCAATTTTTCTTGTATTTCTAATGATCCCTCAGCCACGAACAAATTTTACGAGTGCTCCAGACTTGACGCAGTGATGCAGAGTCTTGCACAATTACTCTGCTGTTATCCAAATCTATGTTTTTCACTTAAGGATTGCATTTGTCGTAATATAGGAGCAATTGTGGGTTTAAAAATCCACTATAAATTAGATCATCATATATCATGTAGCTCTGCAGTTTGAATTATAAATTATGTTATTCACAAATTTTTATGTCTGATTTTGTTATTTTCAAAGTACAGGTCATGCTTTTGAATAACATTTCAATTACATTTATAGCAATTTTGTCCCACTGTTTGTCTTTAGCTGGTCCTTTAATTCCACTTCTGACTGAGACCAAAGTGAAGTTAGTTTTAGGTTCCATATTCAACAGATATTCGGACACCCAGTCTCCCGACCCAATGCTGCTTTATTGTGGGGTTGAGAGGTACGCTGCAACGGTCTTAACGTTATATCTTCAACCAATATCTGAACCCCACGACAAAGCGGTATTGGGTCGGGAGACTGTGTTTCCGAATATTTGTTGAATATCAAACCTAAAACTAACTTTACCCTCGATCTGACAGAGCTGAAAATGACCAATTTCACTTTGCTGATCCCTGCCAGCAGAACCTCAATTTTCGAACTGGTGAAATTCCTCTTATTTGACCTTCATACCATTTTTGAGAATGAACACGTTTTGACAAGTGTGGGAGGTCGGGCCTTATATGGAGTTATAGGGGTCTTAATTATGCAAATAGTCAATTCTCGCTTACATACAGGTGGAATGCATCACGTTTACGAGGGACATTTACGCATTAATCTGACGTCAAGAGCGTTCCTTGAATCTGATGTGGCACAGCTCATCAGAGGAGAAGAAGTAAGAAAAAGTTATGACAAGAATACAAAAATTTTATTGCATGAGGCCCAATGTTAGTACCCCTTGAAAGAGGGTACGATTTATCTGCAGCAGCTCTGAGATGAAAACCTTTGAATGAAATGGATGTCAACTGTTACCATCAATGAGATGGGCAGAAACAGGCTCACATAAAAAAGAAAAAGAAAAAAAAATTGGGGGGAAAGTTGTTCTGGTGACACAAACATAGGGTTTATGGTAACTGCTGTGCTTTTACCATAGCATGACTTTCAATTTGCCTTTGAGGTGCATCAACATTCATGTAAAAGGGGCTGTTAGAATGATATCCTGTCAGTACGTCTCTGCCTGGGACAAAAAAAAAAGAATCCATCTGGAACCATGCACAATTTTTTCAGCTAACACACAATGTGAATGCCCCTACAATGTGCTTTCCTGCAGCTGCTGCAAAACTTTCATTGAGTAAACTTATGCTAATTTCCATGCTAGCATTGTGTAAGACATTCTGTAGCGAGCTGCTGAGGAGTTCAGTGTAGCGACCAAACAAACACTGCAGAAGGCACATTTGCATAGAAATGCACGCCAGCCTACTTCCCTCTATTTTTATTTTTTTTAACCCAAAAGCCCCTGCAGAGAAAGAGCAAAACTGTTGCACTGGCTCGGTGCCCAGGCGGCAGCGCAAACAAGAGCCAAATCCCAAGTTAATACATGCCACTTTCAGAAATACCTCAACGCTCTACATCTTGGATTCACAATGTCGGGTTAGAGTTTAGGAAGCTATTCTTCATGTGTGACAATCAAATTTAAACAGAATGTGGGTTTGCAAAGCAAGATACTCAAACAGCGAAGAGGGAAGAACAGAACAGAAAAACAGGAAAAATGTTAAACAAAAAATAATAGGTGTTGGGACAGGAATTAGAGCAAATTCTCAAATTGTGGAGTCATTCTTTACAAGACATAACTCTACTTCTTATGTTTCATCAGTGTGAATAAAATAAAATAAAAACCTTCACCATCTTCACAGTGGTGACATTGATAAGTTGGAGTTTTTGCAGATCCAGCATCTGTAATGTGTGTTGCTCATTTGCATATTTGAACCAGACAAACAGCACATTTACAAGACTAATTGTTTCTCAGTGTCTTTCTGTTTCGCTTTAACGTGGAACAAATCTCTTGAATTTGTGTTTTCATATGTTTTAATGAGAAAACGAAAGGCAAAAAGGCACCAACTGATGAAGTTTGGAATTATAAATCACGTCAAGGACGACTGCTTATTGTGATAACCAAAAAGAAAAAAAAAAGAAAAAAAAGAGAGTAATAAATATGTAAAATATTATGCCATGGTGCAGATGAAACTTCTTGAAAGCAATCTTTTTTCACAATGGGAGCATGCCAGCTAGAAATATACAATGCTTCTGCAGAAACCGAAGGAAGAGAGAGAAAAAAATCTCATCACTGATAACAAAAGGCGCTTCTGTTTGGAATGAGGGGGATAGAAATAGAACAAACTGACTGTTTTGTGGCAAAACCTTCAGCTGAACTCCACATTGATGAATTATTTAGAGTAAGAGAAATGCCCCTGAGACACAAACGCAGAACTGATTCTGTCAAAATATCACTGCTCATTTACATAGTCATCGATCTGCAGAGAGGCCTTCGCGGTGCGATCTGCTACGTCAGCAGACAATGCAAGTATTGGCTTTTTTTTTCATTTTGCGTGTCGGAAAAAAAAAACAAGACGATATTTTAAGCGACCTAAACAAATCACGGTTTCAGACTTAAAGAATAGAAATAAAAGCGGATACTTTAAAGATTTTGAGCATTGCTATTGCTCCAAAAGCTCAACATGCAAATACACTCAGTGCGGCTATCCTTCTCACATTCATCCCACTTTGAACCACTGTTGTGTGAACGACCACAAAGCATTCAGCTGAAGCAGTGGAGTGCTACTCCACCCTGAACGGGTTCTTTGCAGTTCAGCATTTATTGCCGTCGCTGCAGCAGGCAACAGGTTTGCAGCACTGTGCGTGACTCTGAACCCTTTTTCGGTGCAAAGGCAAATGTGGTGTAATGTGGGCAGAGCAGTCGACGGCTGGAGGACGCTTCTGAAGTGGGTCAGGAAAACACTGAACACTGGGGTCGTGGCTGCAACACTGAGCTCTCCCCTGCAGGGGGACCAGCTGTTCGTGGCGTCGCTGCTGAGTCTCCCCTGTGATGATTTCAACAGGTGTTCTGCCAATTTGTCTCTACAGCGGGGGCTCATACGGAGCAACGGAGTGCTAAGAACTTAATAATAGAGGTCAGCCATTGTGGTTATTTTCTGAGTAAAACTCAGATGAAAGGAGTTATCCGACTTGAAAAAGTTGACTGGACTTTCAGTAGACGTTCAAGGCTTAAACGGAAAAGCAGTCTTGCATGGGGAGAGAAAGGCAAACCACCCAAACTGTATCGGCTGCAGGCTAATCAGCCTGCTAGTTGTTTATAAATTATACAGGATAATAGGGGGGCTGCAGACATTATATCTCCTAGCTGGTTTGGGAATCCCTAAACATTCCTCCTGAAGAGCTGGGAAAATGAAAGGTCTGGGGATCACGGCTCAATGACCTGTCCCAGATCTGCGATAGAAAAAGGATGGATGGGACATTTGCCACTTTCCAGTTCAGCCTATAAAACATTCATCACCTTGGAGACAAGACAGTCTGTTTGTGAAGCTCTTTAATTACATTGCCTTGGTAATAACATAATTTTTTTATGTGGTGCAATCAGAACTGATTGGGATATTCTGATGAAATTACTTTCTTCACAATGAAGTTGATCAAATTAGATCAGAACTAATTAAAACTAAACCAACACAAACTCGCGGCTGCCTTTAATATGAAACTCATTTTACTTCTAATTACCAAAATATCCTGTTATACAAATATAAAGCTTTTGTACTGTGTGTGTGTAACAAAATCAACACAAGAATTAAAAGACTAAAATAAGTGGTGTTTTTTTAGGTCTTTGTGTATTTTAGAGTAGCACTGTGTAACTTTCTGATCTTAAAAACGTGTTTCTGACTTGTTTTGATGGCACCAAGTGATTTCTGGAGCAGATGTTGCCCGGCAGCATTACGAGGCTGAGAAACAACACTTCTCAACTTTTGCTACAGGGATGCTTTCTCACGTAAGAATGTACACAACGCATCATATGCTAGCAGAGGTGGAAGTAACTGATTACAAATACTCAAGTTACTGTAATTAAGTACATTTAATGGGTACTTGTACTTTTATGAGCATTTTTTTAAGTGTGTAATTTTACTCATACTGGAGCACAATTCATGCCATGTAATCTACTTCACTATTTTTAAAATCATTAATACACCCATAATTTGCACCTTCCATACACCACACTTTAAAGGGGCTAAAAGCGAAATTCGTTGTTTTCACACTGAAGGAATTAAAAAATCTTTTTGTGAAGAACCGGGTGTGTATTTTCATCAGGAGTATAGGGCGACGTCACACAGCGCCTCTGTGTGTTGATCTCCAGCTCTGTGTTTACTAGCCGGCCCGGCCGTGCGTGCATGTACGTCCATGTACGAACACGCGCACACGCACCCCCATCTTTATAAAGAGCCGCCACAGGGCGGAGTTACGGCGCAGCACACGCACCCAAGATGGTAGAGACTCATGCCGGTAGAAGTGGGAAGTGTCCGACCAAAGTTGAAGAGGAGCCAATATTAACTCCAAGAAACAACGTTATTATTCAAGGAAAGGGACAAAACGCGGATTAGTATTGGTCTGGCATTCTCAAGGTGGAGAGAGCGGCGAAATCGAAAAGGACTCCAGTTTGCTCTTCTTCTGGTACGTTAATCACGGAGTGGACTCCACCTCGTCCACATCTCTTTTTTCCTCTTCCACAGACGGTAGCCACTCGCTGCTACCTGCTGCTGCAGACAGGCTGCTGCTGCTCTAAGAAGTTGCATCAAAATAAAAATGGCTTGGTTTAAAATTTTTATGTTTTGGATCATTACGATGAATAATTAGAATAAGCTGCGGTTCTTAGCTGAGCTCATGTTGTATTGCACAAGCACACCCCATCTTGAAGTAGTCATATTTGCATTAGTTTTAGAAAATATATAATTATACTGTTTTTAGGCCTACATAATTTTAAACATGCTCTCTGTTTAAAATTGATAAATAAAGTAAAACTATATGAGGCAAAGAGGAGTTTTTCCTTTTTAAAAAAAAAAAAAAAGGGGGGCGTGGTTTTTTTTCGGTTGGAGGAGAGGTACAGTGGCATTGATTGACACAGGCTTTGTTTTGGTTTGAGACAGCTCCACAGTACGCCACCTAACGGTGAAAAAAATCGCTTTGCGCTCCTTTAATCGTAATGAAAATAGAATGTCACCAGGTAGACTCGGTAAACTTAGAAAACCAGCTCCTGCTGAAACTGAAGTTTCAAAAAGTGAAGTGTGACGGAAAGGTGAGTTTGTCTAGGGTTGTATGACACTTACCTGCCCGTTCATAGTTTAAATTGTTTTATGCAGGTTCAAAACATTTTTGTCAATTTTTTGAACAAACAAAATTTCTGCTCATGTCATTTCTTTACCAAAACATTTCCTTTGTGCAATTGTTCTACATTGTTCATCTAAGAAAAGTGTAGATGTTTTATACAGACAAATTGAGTCAAATGCCGGATATTGACAACACAATAAAACATCCATTGGTTAGAAAGTAATTAATACTCTGAGTAGTTTTGGAGAAGAGTACTTGAGTACTCTTGTATTTTTACTTAAGTATTTTTTAAGACCAGTACTCTAACTTGTACTTGAGTACAAATTTTCAGTACTCTTTCCACCTCTGCTAGCTGGATATTTACACACTGGCACTGTAGCCGATTCAGCAAAGGCCATCATCGGAAGGAGAGCAGGAGATAAAGACATGGAGGAAGAGATAAGTTGACATTCAAGTATCTTATACTGACTGGAAAAAGCTGAGATTACATGTAGGAAATCTGCCAAAGTGCGGTCATGCTTCTTAAAGAAAAAACTAGCAAAATCTGAAAATTCACAATTGAGACTAAAGAGGAAAATGTCAACTGGACAAAAAACATACAATGACACTTATCAGTGCAATGTTTTTTAAAATTTGGTTAAACTTACAGCGTTCTCTCACACCCATGTTTGTTCCTTCAAGGGTAAGGATTTAGTCCGGGACAGTGTGGACAACTATTTACTAAAACATATTCAAGTATATAATATATAATGACTTTGGCTTCAAAGAGCAGATTTGTAGCTTTAATTCAAACATAATCCCAAGAAAAGAACTAAAAAGGTCTTGAGTTAATTATGAGCTAATAGCATTTGGTATGCAGTCAAAGCAGCTGAGAGGAAGTCCATTGGACAAATCCATGACAACATAACTTTCTA
>JAVQJG010219567.1:0-14418 GCA_036024015.1 Craterocephalus amniculus
AGGCCACAGTTTCAAGCCCCTCCTCAGCCGGAATCTGGCTCCGACCGACTTGGGACTCGAACCGGCGGCCTTCTCACTGTGAGGCCACAGTGCTAACCACTACACCACCGTGCAGCCCACCTTGGGATTATGTATCAGAAATCATGTAATGTGCAAAGGCTTCTGATCATTTTTGGGGGATATGGTATAGAGTCATCTTACATGTAACATGTTTCTAAAACTGTTGCTTTTTTAAAAATGGACTAAAAAATTAAGTATACCCACTTCTCCTGGGACCAGGAGAAAACGTAGGCTACTGTTTGCTACAGTGGCTGGATATGTTGAATAAAAACTGTATGTGTATGGGTAAATGGGAAGCATATGTAAAGTGCTTTGCAGAATGTAGATGAGCTTAATAAGGTTCTATATAAGTGTGGATTATTTATCATGGCTGCTACTTACTTCCAGCTGCGCAAGAAGTGGTCCAGAAAACGTTATAAAGACGTCTTTTCCGAACTCCAGCACAGGTCTTCAGAGGGACCTGAACGGACTTTCCTAATACGTCTTTTCTGTTGTTATAACGTTTTGATCAAACCTACAGAAAACGTTTTAAAAGGGGCCTGAATCAAAGTTTTTAATACATCTTTTCTTTTGTGACGTCTTCATCTGAAGTTGTAACTGAGGTTGGTGGAGGTCAGAGGGTGTTGGGCTGTCATTCACAGCATTGGTGTAGCAATTCTAACATCATGTGAGATGCTAGTTGATGTTCATTTATGAGGACATTCGCCCGACTCTGTCTCTGATTGACTCACTTGTCCTACAGCCTCATTTAAAGTCAGAGGCAGAGTAGGCCGGGTCTTGCTTCACTATCCTTGAGGGAAAAAAATGGAAAATTAGGTTGGCTGATATATAAAAGTCTGGTGCCATTACAAGGGTCTAGAAGTGGGTATACCCAATGATGACTGAACGATAAGTGGGTATACTGTGTATACCCGTGTTTAACCTGGACTACACCGTTGATCTCAGTGGTTGGAAGGGCAATATCATGGCAGTGTGTCATAGATATATGTTGAGATGAAGCAAGTTATGGCTTTGACGATTCACAAGTGAACAGGTATGCTGATCTGTGTCTGAAATATGCAGCTGATTATTACAAAATATATATATATATAGAATATATTCTTCTATATATATAACATAGAAAAGAATAAAGATAAGAAAGTGTTATGTCCTCCTTTCTACATCTTAACATTTTTAACTGACTTACAGGACGTTTAAAAAAAGCCTATGGACTAATCGCAGAGATTAATTTATTATTTTATTAATTTACTTATTTTTACCCTATAAATAGTTAAAACTGTATACAGAAATACTACATCCACTTTAGCTACTGAAACCAGACATGTAGGATTTTACTAGTGTGGAAGCTTATATACTTCCGGGTGCACTTGCGTTATGTCACGATGTCAAACTGTACTGTATTAATACTCAGCGGAAACATTGCATCTTTGCGCCATAAAATCAAGCAATTGGAATTTAATAACACTAGTTACTTAAAAACACCCCTTAAAATATATCAAAAGACTTTAACTATGAAAGTCCCGCGTGTGAACCGGAAGTGCTTCTGGTTGCTAACGCTATGTTTATGTCCTCTGTTGAATTGTCACATGTTAACACTGTCAATGGATTGCCACTTGCAAATGTGTTGTACTTAAAATGTGTGTCCCAGGAGAAATTAAACAACGATCATATATGTATGTAGATATTTCACTATCTTAAAAAATAGCAGTTAAATGATAAAAAATAGCAAAGTTTATGTTACATCACGAAGAGGATGAGCTAGCTTAACTGGAATGCCTTGTCCTGCTCATTAACACTAGGGATAACCAAGTATTTCGTAAATAACTGTGATTTTACTTCTGATTAATCTTAATTCCTATCATGATTCCTGCGGTGCATCGACTTCTGTTCAGCCGCGTTTCTGAATTACTAAAACACCGAACAGGTCTGACACAGCTCAGGAGCTTTGCATGTGCACAGAGGAAGTCTTCCTCCTGTTTTGTGCGAAGTGGAAACACAGTCACTCATCAAACAAAAACTACATTTAGTATGATGTCCAGCAGGGGAGGAAATATAACCTCTTCTTGCTCAAGATGCTTGTCAAGTTCCTCTCCGGATGGATCATCTCGGGTGAAAAGAGTTTCTATCGAAGGAAACATAGGTAAGATCAACGTCACATTTCACAATGTAAATAACATCACCCGGCCTTTGTCCATTATAAATAATCTTCTGTATTATATGCTATTATTTCAGCTGTTGGAAAGTCCACCTTTGCAAAACTATTGCAGTCTGCTTGTCCAGACTGGGAAGTGGTGTCAGAGCCTGTCAGCAAGTGGCAAAACATTCAGAGTACCTCAAAGGTGGACACAGTCTTCATCTATTCGTAACATATTCATTTACTAAATAACCCACTTATACAGATGTCCTCCATGTCCCTGCTTGCATGGCTGACAGGGGACAGATGCAGCCCCGCAGACAGCAGTCAGTAACCTGCTGGAGATGATGTACCAGGACCCAAAGCGCTGGTCGTATACTTTTCAGACATATTCCTGTATGAGCCGGCTGAGAACACAGCTGCAGCCTCCTCCAGCTCGTCTGCTCAACTCAAAAGGAACAACTGTCCAGGTGTATGAGCGCTCAGTCTACAGCGACAGGTGAGAAAGTCTGGCCATGACAACAGGATGGCAGAGAAAGTTTGCCCTCGTCCTGCATCATTTTATTAATGTATGTTTCACTTAAATTTATTGAAACTTGGCTGTGGTTAGAAGCTTAAGCCACTATAACTGAAGGCTTAGTGGATATAGTTAAACAGTGTGCTATATTTCTGATAAAATTAGAATTAAACACACTTTCTGAGATGAATTTTGCCTCCTAAAGATGAAACTTAAATCTCTTCTGTCAGATACATCTTTGCTTTGAATATGTTTGAGCTGGGTTGTATCAACGCTACAGAGTGGGCAGTCTACCAGGACTGGCATTCACTGCTGGTGGAGGAGTTTGGACACCAGGTGGAGCTGGAGGGCATCATTTATCTCAGAGCTTCACCCAAGGTATGATGCATAAAATAAGTTGTGAGTAAAATGTATATGTCATTGTCTCATAAGCTGTTTTGTGCACCTCTCAGAAGTGTATGGAGCGTCTGAAGTGTCGCGGAAGGTCAGAGGAGAAGGAAGTGAAACTGGATTATCTTGACAAGCTGCATGTTCAGCATGAGAAGTGGCTGGTCGACAAAAGCACAGAGTGAGTGAGAATGAGTTCAGATTCCTGCCTTGTTTACTCACTGGGTTTTAAAGTTGCTCATGACCACATAAATGCATGTTTGCCGCCTCTACCTAACCCATAAAGTCAGAGAAGTAATGGAAGGAACTCAAAATTATAAACCATGTACACTCTGCAAGGGTAAACTATAGGCTTGGGAATCACTGGTTTGATCACAATATGATATATTGATACAGTGACACAGCGATTCAATGTTTGCCGATATCTCAATTTCAGTCACGATATGATTTTGATTCGATTCGATCTAGGATCCACTGATCGATATGAAACGATATGAAGCAATATCATGAGTGATTGATCATTTCCATTATTTCCTTTATTTCCATTCATCACAAAAAGCAACTAGATCGTCATTTAACCTTTCTTAATTCCTTAACTCTGACATTTACATTCAGCTTAAAAAATATATTTTCAAAATAAAAGTGCGTTTGATAACTGCTAACCCTATCGATTTTTTGCCGATATTAGGATTTTGGATAGATATCATTGACTCATTGGCCATATGATCGATGTAGATCGATGTTTTGTTCCACCCCTAGAAAACTACATTTTGATATGTTGCTGTTCTGGCACGTTTGTGATTTACTCATCTCCCAGATTTGGGACCGCTGTCATCATCTAAATGAGCTTTCCTTGCAGCTGTTTGCTGCCAGCAGCAAAGAGATGGTAGCAGTGAAGACTTTTACGTTGTTGATATTCTAACGTTTTAAAGATTTTCACTTCCTGTCTTCACAGGATACATTTTGAGAACTTGAAGAAGATACCCATCTTACAACTTGATGCCAGCGTGGAATTCAAGAGTGATTCAGACGTGCAGGAAGAGTTTATAACAAAGGTATGTTTTTGTTTTATTCAGTTACACTTTGAGCTGATGGCTGCTGTTAGCTGAATTAACCACCAGGGGGCACTGTTCCAATATTTTGTTTCTGATAAGCCCACTGACACATTTTTGTAGTGCAATGTGATGTTTGTTGTGTTCATTGTTCTGATCCACTGAGATCCTGAAGTACCTTTTTTCACACACAGGTGAAGAACTTCTTTAATGCTTTATGAGCAGCCATCAACAGCGGGAAACACATGAAACCAGCAGGACCTCAGCCAAGTGTGTTAACTGACATGTAAATACACCTGAGCCCCAAAGAGTGCAGTAAATGCAGAGTAAAAGAAAGACATACATGTTTTGTTTGTAAGCTGCAGTCAATACAGGACCACACTACTTAAAACGCACAGAAAGAGCTTGGATTTACTCTTAGAAGTTTTGTTGTTACACATTGTTCTGAAACAAGTTACTCTATTGTTGATTCCTTATTGAATTCTGCAGAAATAGTTCTGACACTTTTACACAAACCTTAGTGACTAGGGCATAAATAAGTGGTGGTTTTATACTTGATGAATTATAAGCTGCATTTGTACAATGAACAGCTGTCAGTAAGGCTTATTGAGAGTCATAAAGTTTTATGTATGTATATTATTTTCCATATTCCTGGAGGGAGGAACTTGGTTTGCTGTAGCTTCTTGATTAATAAAGGTCTGTTTTTAAAATTTCCAGATTGTTGGTCCATTTATTATAGTTTTACAACAGTTTTGCCTTCAAACCTCACTTGCCATAATGCTTTACAGCTGTACTTGAAAAGAAAGAGGTAAATTGTATTTTTTTAAGATTTTTCTTTTTACATTTCAAATGGATTATGTTTCATATTAAGTGGCCAGTAAGTTTCACAAGACAATGACCTTGGCTAGAAAAAAATCTCTTTTTCGGGCCCCTCTGATGTGCTCTGATGATCAGAGGGGCCATTAAGATGCCTGAAGTGGCCAGGGGTCATCAAAGGGCAGCTGTCCACTATAAAAGGCCTGTCTGGAGTTCCATCTGCACACAGCATCATTTCAGCCCGAGAGCAGCTATAGGAAGGAAGGAAAGGGATCTTTGTGAATTTTTCGTAAACATGGAAGCCAGAGTGCTCGCTGCAGTTTTCTTCACACTTATTTTCTGCTCTTTTGTTTTCTCCGCTCAGGCCCACAGATATCACACACACCTAGACAGCCATGTAGCACTCAGAAATCAGTCAAGCAGTAATCGCAGCAGATACCCTCAGTACATGATGCAGCTGTACCGCTCCTTTCAGACCGCTGATTCCTTCTCTTCCTTAGCTGTCAACACCATAACTTCACAAAGTGACAACCCGTCAGCGCACAGCTTTGACTCCGTCCTCAGTCTGGTGGCCAAAGGTGAGTAAATTGTTGTGTTATGCTTTTTATATTGCATGCATGCAGTACTGCTGCACATAGACTGCATTGGTTTGTCCTGTGTTCTCTGTCCTCCAGCAACTCTGAGCCTTGTTCATTATCTGTGTTATCAGATCCTCCCTTTTTACAACCCTTTAAGTGTCAAAATGCTTATTCAGCTTTAAAGCCTGGCTCTGTTTTATGTGGGGTGGTTGTATATTAGCCCTCAGACAGCCTTGCACAGGGGGGTCCAATACACACACTGTCCTGCTCACCCTCTCACTCCAGTGTTCGGACATTTGTCCAGCAATCTGGTCTGCCCACATTCATGCTGTGTCAGGCTTTGACTTCTGCTTCTCATGTCTCATTTTTAGGATGCCATCATGTAGGGGACCAATGGACAGTCACATTTGACATGTCATCGATCTCCACTAGTGAGCTTGTCAAGCTGGCGGAGCTTCAGATCAGACTACCTGCTTTTTCTGCCTCCAAACGTGCCACTGTGGATTTATATCACTCCCCGAGGCAGAGCTGCAACCCGAGCAGAGCACCGTGTCAGGAGGAGGATGTTTTCTTGGGCAGTTTTGACACAGCGCCCAGCAACACTAAGTCATCCTGGAAGGTATTCAATGTGACCGCTCTCTTAAAGTATTGGCTGTATCAGGCAGGTAAAGTGTCGAGCCACGAGGCCTCGGGAGAGCCTGAGCCAGACCTGGGGAGCGGTACTTGGGATGGAGGGAAGATCAGTGCCACGTCCTCTTTGAGCAGTTTTGAAACGAGGCCAAGAAAAACCTACCATCCGACCGCAAATCGAGTCATGATGGTCATCTTCTCCAAACAAAGCGTGCGGCAGGAAGGCCATGCAGCTTACAGCCTCATTCACACTGTGGAGAACTCCAAGTATGCGACAAAAGGTGCAGTCAGCAGTGACGGCCAAAGCCGGCGCCACAAAAGGAACCGAATGGAGAGGATGCGGGTTCCAGACAGACCTGTATCTACTGAGGCACCAGCAGTGGAGCTGGTGCAGCGGCCGCTGTGTCGGAGGGTGGACATGTGGGTGGACTTTGACCACATCGGCTGGGATGAGTGGATCGTGCATCCCAAACGCTACAACGCCTACCGCTGTGAGGGAGAGTGCCCTACACCGCTGGATGAGTCCTTCAACCCCACCAACCATGCATTCATGCAGGTAAGGTGACTCCTTGCATAATCATACATTATATACTTCTCAGCTTTTACACAGTTCCTGATCCGTTAATGTGGTTTACTCTTATCGTTTTCAGAGCCTGCTGAGACATCGCCATCCAGACAGAGTTTCCTGCTCATCCTGCGTACCGACGCGCCTCAGCCCTCTCTCCATGTTGTACTATGAAAACGAAGACTTGACTCTGCGGCATCACGAGGAAATGATTGTTGAAGAGTGCGGCTGCCACTGAAGGCTAAGCAGCAGCTTGGAGTTCGTTATCACCTTGATTTAAACACAAATAATAAAATATAAAACTAAAGTCTCAAGTGTTGCTGTCTACTAAAAGCATTTATAGAGAAATGGGTCCTAATATTTGTTATCCATTGTGAGTCAAACACAGTAATATTGTATATGGGTTGCCATTATGTTATATATTTTCCCTATTTATACATTATCATGTATATTTCTGTGTATAAATTATGAAAACTAAAATAAATATTCTATTTTGACCTAAATGAAGTGTGATTTTTTTGGATTCATTAAGCTGTTGGTGTGTCGGTTTTCCAATTTTGAAGCTTAAAACTAAATATTTACAGGGAGGCTTCAATTTGATGAAATGTAAACAATATTAGGACATAAATTAAGCCAAAAGATGTTTATTTGCTTCTAAAATGTCAATTTCTTGGCCATAACATGCTATCAACACTGTAGACATAATTTTGTTGACTTTTTTTGTTTCCATTCAATCTCTCAATAAAACGTGCTGCTACAGACAGAATACACAGGCCTTGTTCTTCTTGTTTGGGTTAAATCTGTATGGAAAAGCTAAAACAAACCATCATTTCTGGCAAATTCATCTACAACTAATTCCTGCTAGTCTTTACTGCAACTCCCATTTTAGTGCATTAACTGTTCTCACCCTGCCAATCCACATCTTGGGCAAATGACAGTAAACGTATCATCATGTCATTAGTTGCTCTCCTTGACCAGGCTTCTTTTGTTGATTGTGATCAACAGGCACTCTGGCTGGAACAACAAAAACCACACTGGATCAATGGCAGAGAAATAAAGCAGTAGGACTTGTTTATCTTGGGAAGAGGGGTGGGGGTGCTGGAGGGCCAGGAAGCCGAGGTGACATAAACAAACAAACAGGGCAATGTGAGGGAATGGGAAGACTCAGAGAGTGAAGGGTGAAGCTACTGTGGAGGAAAGACAGGACAAACTGGAAGTGATCTGCTGAAACTGTCCAATCCACAAAGCCAGCCAAGACCAGGCCAGATGGAGTTGTCATTTCGGATTTTGATCTGCTAGCCTTTAATGCCTTGTGTGATTTTGTGGTCAGTTAGTATTGCGGTTTTCTGTTTATGCTTGTGAATTTTAAAAAAGACCACATTAAGTGTGGCCTTTAATAAGAATGAAATCCTGATGGGAGTTGGACTCCGGTGGTACAAATGGATACTGACATTAGACTGAGTGACAGTTCTCACACACCCTGTCAGTCCTGAACAAACACACATGAGCTGCTTCTCAGTCACATTTTCTGAAGCATTTAGCAGGTGACAAAGAGAAAAAGAACAAGAATGAAATTTAATTGAGATGGAAGATGACAGATGGAAATTTTAAGTGTTTGCAAAACATGCCTGAATGCACATTAGAGTGTCGTTGAGTGCGTGCATGGAGCTATTGTACCATCAATAACACAATCTGAGTATGTAGGTCTGGTTTTGCGAACCTGCTTCAGTCAGATTATCACAGTAAAATCCAAGTAAGAATTCCAGTTTTGGTTGGGAAAGCACAATGCTTTTTTCTTCTTTTTCCAATGCTGTTTTGCTCTATTTCAGTGAATGCAAAGTAGTACTGATGCATCAAACCTTCTGGAGACCTGATATTATTTTCATGTCTAATAACTTTTGCTTTTCCACAAGCTCAAATTTGAGGACTTGCATCATTTGCCATTATTCATAATCATTTTATTTCTAAAATATAACCTATTTTATAAAATATAACCTTCAAAGTGCTTCCAAACCTTGACAAGTTTAAACTAATTAATATAGGAAAGATTTGGACACATCGGATCAACATGGCTGAGACTTCAGAGGAAATGTCAGGAGGAATGAGTTGCTCCCTGCTGCGTTCAGTCGTATATTGACCCCTCTTCATACAGTCCACTGACTAAGGTTATCAGCCGCCAGTGAACTACTTGAGGAATTCCTCTGTACTTGTCCTGAATCAGAGGGAACACAGGGTGCAAAGATCACATCTTAAAAATGTTTATTAGCTTCTTACTTACCTTCACATCCTAACAGCAAATTTATCAGGTGTAAACAATGAGATGTCTTTTTTTAAGTCACCTATGAGGCACCAAAGAAATCTGTCAAAACATATCTTGGCAGAGAAAAATGCATGACAAAGGGAGAAACGGTTTTTATGGTGTTTGTTTTATTGCTTTTTGTCACCCTACAAACCGTGTGAAAATTGTTTCAGAATGTAATCAAAAAAATTCATCTTTACATTCTTTGTGCAATATTTGAGGCAGATATTTTCTCTTTAACTGATTAAATATACAGCGTCTTGAAAATCTGACCGTCTGAAGAGAGGTGGTACGAAGTGAAAGCACATCAGGTGACAAATCCTTCTGGAATGGTTGTACTGTAAATTCACAGAACAAGTTATTCATTTCCTTCTGTCTCTCTTCTTGCTGGTAGATGAGGCATTCTCGGTGTTAAGTACTTCTCAGTGTGGATTTATAACTGAAGGCACGTTTTGTCACACTTACAGTAAACAAGGTTGAAAACAACCAATAAGAATGAAAATCAAGAATTTCAAGGAAAACCATCTCTGCACAAATTCTGATGAGTCATGAGAAAGTTTTCACGCACTTCTCTTCACAGCATCTTCATACTTGTTCACCTTGGCTAGATGTCCATTTCAAATTGGGCTTCGTCACCTAGAAAAAACAGATATAGAAAGTTCCTTTTATGACTGAATATAAGCCCAAATTACATTAATGCTACAGCATCTTACTGATCTTTTAGGAGGTAAAGATAACTTTTATAACATAAAGTAGAGAATAACCTCTTGCTTTTTTATGTATGCCTTCACTGTAGTCAGGGAAAGTGTTAGTAATTAGTAGGCTGGGCGATATGAACCAATTTTCATATCTTGATCATTTTTCCTTAATCACAATATACTACATATATCTCGATAAAAGTGTTCTTGGTCAAGCTAACAAAGAAACGGTTCAAATTTACAGCCTTGATCTCTAAATTCAGTTTTAAGAATCAGAAGCACGTTCATTAAAATATTTGACTGTACGTCAAATGTACGTCGCTTTGGATAAAAGCGTCTGCTAAATGACGGTAGTAGTAGTAGTAGTAGTAGACTGAATTTAAAGTAAATGTGTAATAAAATGATAAAAAAATACTTTTCAATGACCATAACAAGGATACAAAATGCTCAAAAGAGATAGTTTAAACTCAAAACAAGCTAAATCGATATAAACAATATTCCCTTATTAAATATTTTGTGAGACAAAGTCTTGATATATCTGAAAATCTCGATAAATTGCCCAGCTCTCGTAGCTAGTATGTTTTTTTTTTAAAAAGAAGAAAAACCAAAGTGTTGCTTCTGTTGTAGACTTAGTGATCATGGCTGAAAAAGATACAGACTTAAATGGATTAACTTAATCATAGTTCTGATCTTGTTATCAAACCTCAGACTAGCTTGCCTTGTGAGGCAGCAATGGAAAACATTTTCCTTTCTCATCTGATGATGAATAGTGATGCACAGGATCCAGCTGAGGAGGTTCTAATCAGAACTATGGCTTTCAGAGGCATCATGTGTTTTGAGCTTCTCTGTAGTGTGGACATACCAGCATTGCTACTTTCTGGTGCAGAGATGTTGTTGTTCATGGCTTCTCCATTAACAGTCTTCTCGTTGGGCCCTTTGGATGGAGGACTGGTCACTCCAGGAATGCTGGGCAGACCTGTAGGTGGAGTCCTGGCCACCGGAGACCTGCGACAATCCAGCAGGAACTTTCGGTCGTAGATGATCCTGCTTCCTTTTTGTGTGAAGAAAATATGATCATTAGAAAAGCTACTAGATGAGGCAAAGCACTGAGATCACACTTTCTTTGTCTGATTAGCTTCCTCCATTTAATATGAAATCAACATTTTGACTTCACTATTCCTCTTCACCTTTTAGAGTCCCGACTTTTGAAAGTGGATTTTTGGGACTATTGATGGAATTTAAATGGCAGACTTCTTGTTATTTTGTGGATCAGTGGGCCATAAAATCCATCGAATTTTAATTCCTTAAGTGGCCAATAACAATATGCTTGTTCTTGCACAAAATACTTTGTTTTTTTGTTTTGTTTTTTTACATATATTTAACAAGGCTACATAAATCAAAAATGATTGTAGGTTATAATGCAGCTGCAAAATCAACTGTAATCTGGCTCCTCTACCCAAATGAGCATGTTCATTAAATCAAACAGGTATTTAGGTTATCAACCTTGGTAGGGATGGGCATAAATAATTGACAATCGATTAAATTATATTTTAATCGATTAATCAAATGCATCCTTAGACTGGTGCTGAAGTTGTATGTAAGCGCACATTTTCCAGTGTAACCAGTCAATGAATCCCATTTAAGTGCCACAAGGGTCATTCATCTTGTAATAAAAATCTAAATAAGAAAACACACCAGGTTTTTTTTAACTACACTTCATTTAAATAAAGGTTATAAACATTTAACTTTAATATAGAAATATTAATGATTAATTGATAATTGATTGTTAATTCTCGTGTGAATTGATAAAGAGAATTCGATTGAATGCCCATCCCTACTCCTTGGTAAAGATCAGATAAGCAGAAAAGTTGATCAAATCATGTCCACAAATTTTTCACAATGAGCAAATAATTCAGTACTCTTTACAAACCGAGCCTTTATTGTCATAGTTAAACAGGATCTGATTAAGACAGGGAGAAATCGACCGTCTGATGTGGGAATTTGCATGACTTTCAATGTCTAAAAATGTATTGGAGATTCGCTGTGTGAGAGTCAGCTGTTTAACCCTGATGAATGTTCTTAAAGCTACTTCCCCTGGTGTGATCTTAAAAACCTGTGACTGGCCATGTCCCTATGGTCAATCACAAGTCAACAGAGAAAAGTTAACAACTGTCAACACTGTCAACAATCTGTCTCACCTGTTGTATTACACAAAGTTAATCCGATATCAATAGTTATTTGTTTTGAGTCTGACTTTAATTAATTAAACTTAGTAAAGCATGCATGCAGCAGGTTTGAGTAAAAGATAAGACACAGCGACCTCTAGGGGTGTTTATATGTTTCCGCACGCCACAGCGCCTTGTGCACATCAGGGCCACAGGTGCAGTTTTAAAGTAGGATTTGGTCACATGACTCGACTCTCGACTGCAGCAGCAAGTGACAGAGCGAGTGCCAGCGTAAGATGTTGAAACCCACAATAAAAGGCCCAAAATAAATCACATTTATTTAGTAAACAGTACCGAGGTTCAAAACAGCCGGTTTCAAAAGAAAAGCATGGCTAAAATACTTAAAATTCGGTGTTTCTTTGTGTCTCCTCTCTTTTCACATACACACTTGCATGCTAGCGTTAGCAGTTAGCTTTAGCACAGCTATCAGCTGACATCGTGGAGTTGGCCTGAGCGAACACACCTCAGCTGTTCTTAAATGGGGGAGTTCCTTGTGGTCGGGCGTAAGGTAGTGTCTCCCCAATACACACGCAGACAGATAAATGAGATATGGCCATAGCACGTACCCCCCGGTGTGGTGCTAAAGAGAGTTCCCCCGGGAGTAGTGGAGTAGTCGTGGGGCATGTGGTCCGCGTCGGTGATGGTCACTTTCCTGGTCGACGGGATGGCCTTGGCAGTTGTCTTCTGGCAGTCAGTGGACATCTTTCCTGAACTATAATAAGCGAAAACTAACTAAATACCATGAAACAGGCAGGACAACTTGGTTTGATAGGACAAAGCCAGAGTGTCGGACTGCTTGGTTCAATAGGATAGTTGCCTTCTGAAAAATAAAAATATATACCTCGTTTTCATCTGTGCAAATTATTGACAGTGCCACTTAAACTCACTTTACCACACGCGCTAATACTCAAAAAGTGCCGAGGAGCTTTGTTAAAAGAACCTCAGCACACGTTCTGCTTCTACATGCACGTAAAACATTCAGACAAGAAGGCTGCAGGGGAAAATGTGGCTTCAAAAGGTGGAAAAAATGAACTTCTCCCGCCCTCTACTGGCTAGTTGGACGTGTGCAATGGATATTAAACACATTTTTTATTTTAAATATTGTAAAAATGGAGTAAAAGTTAAATTCAGGAAACGCATCTAATAGTTTGAGACTTTACTACAGGATTATGGGATCATATCTTCTGTGACGAAACTTTTCAGGCTTGGAGGGCCTTTGAAGTGAATTTTTTATAACCCATTCTTGTAAAATATAATCTAAATAAAATCTTCCATTCATTGGATACATTATGCAGATCACAGTGTTCCACATATTTTCAGTGGATGACACACTGATGAGTTCAGTATTAATCCTCAGTCAGCTCTCACTGCAGTGGCATGGTTCAGTGTTCATGCAGCCATAATACAAATGGCAATATTTTGAACTAATCCTCCACTAAACAAAAGTCAGTGGTGCAGCATGAATAAAAAAAAAAATATAATAATAATAATAATAATAATAATAATTTTATTTGTAAGACAACAAAACCGTTTTCCTTTTTGCTTTTATCAGCTTACTTCATCACCTTTTGAACCCATGCTTATAGAGAAGTTAGATAGATTGTTTTTGTATAAAGTTTTAACTCAAATTTGTTTAATGTAGCTGCGTTCACTGACAATAGTATGTCTTGTGCCTTCTCTGTTAAAGACAAAATCAGATTCCTCAATCTAACTATTGACTGACTGGCATATTAAATGATTGATTGTACTCTGGGATGACTAAATCTCCAATATCCCCTGCAATTTTCCGCATTGAGAGTCTTTTATTGTGTTATTTTCATTGTACTTCCAACCATGTTAATGTCTTGACATTTACACTTTTTATATATTGCCTTTGTTTTAGTCAAAAACAGGTTTGAAATCATTTAAATTACATTCTGTTTTTATTAACTTTTTACACAAAATGTACTATTTTCTTACAGAGTTGTAATATTTGAGTATATCAAATATAATCTATTAAGTGCTACCAACAGGCAACACGTGAAGTGTTTGCAAAAAAAGTGTAGGCTATTTGTTTAAAAAGTAGTAAAAATGAATAGATTATCTAGTATGGATAAGTAACTGGATCCATTTGCACATAAAGTATAGACACTCTACACAAAGGCATTTCATTTCTTTATTAATTTTGTAAATGTTGAGCTGGTGTACAGAGTAAATTGTCAATAGATGTTCTTGGATTTTGGATTAAAAGGCTTTTACATTGAATATTTTAATTCTATGTTCAACTCTCCATGACAATAAAAAAAAGCAAACAAAAGAAGTTCAAATACCCACAGGACCCCTTTTTATACCTAGGTTGCAGGCATTACCCAGAACTCAACAGTCTGTTGGTAGCTACAGCTGTATGATGCTAAAAGTACATCCATAACATAAGTAGAATCCCATTTGACAAGTAAGGGTGCATAGCATTCTAAGTAA